>SOZL01001410.1:0-18551 GCA_009733165.1 Naja naja
CACCCCAAAGTATCGTGCCTCATTAAAGACACCCAGTTTTATCTAGCTGCGATCAGGGGAAGATGGCGTAAATGACTTTGTGGCAAGTTTAAGAGACATTGGGGGTGCGTAAATTCAGCAGCTTAGAGGAGGCCATGCACATCATTTGTTTTGGGCCTTAAAGACAAGGTTTTGCAGAGCAAATTACTAATGAAACCCAAGATCATGCTGAAAGAAGCCATAGAGGAAGCATCTTCAGCAGAAGCCACCAAATTCTCAGCAGCAGCCATGAGAAAGATGAAAAGACTACGGGCCATTCTGAGGGGAAAAGTCCACCACAACCCATTTTGATGAACTGGAATCTGAGTCAGAATATAGTGAAGAAGAAGAAGGAATTAACAGACTCAGATTGGAGCGGAAACGAAACGACCTGAGAAGGAAAGGCGTGATTTCCTGCATAGGTTGTGGGGGAACCACCCCCGCACTGAATGCAAGTTCCTAGACACCATTTGCTCCGTTGTGAAAAAGGGCACATTGCAGGAGTCTGCAAATCATCCAGAACTCCACCAAACAGAAGGAAGTTTGCTGCAAACAACAAAGACAGAGAAGCAAGCAAACAACATCAGTGAGAAAATGGGGCATAACACAGAAGCAAATGGAAGGAATGAAACTCATCAAACAGTAAATATTGATCATTCATCCCCCTTAAATAACAGGAAAGTGCATGTCAAGGTATTCATTGAAGGAAGGCCTTGCCAAATGGAAGTGGACTCAGGTTCATATTTATCCATGGTGTCATGGAACACTATTCAACGACTGATACCAGACATCAAGAAGACTCACTTCAAGAAGCAGGCATTAACTCTTAAAGACTACCAAGGGAACAAGATTCCAGTAGTTGGAACAAGAGAATTCAACGTGAAGTTCAAAGGTCACACCAAGCCTACCCTGACCATCATGGATAAAGATCGCCCAAGTTTGCTGGGACTGGAATGATTCACCCCGCTGGGGATCGAAGTGACTGGCATCAATCACGTAAGCAACACTGAGTGGGAAGAGTCTTTGAAGTCTGAGTTTCCAGAGGTCTTCAGCGACAGGATTAGGCAAGTACTTGGGGACCCCTAATACTTTTGCCCTAGATCCCAAGGTACAACCAATCGATTAAAACCCAGAAGGGTACCCTTTGCATTGAAGTAAAAAAATTGATGAACAATTAGATAAACTTATAGCCCAAGGGGTGCTGGAGCCCACCGACCACTCCAGGTGGGAAACACCCATCGTCATGCCAGTCAAGGCTGATGGTTCCGTGAGAATCTCTTGGGGATTACAAGGGGACATTGAACCATGCGCTACAACAGAGCATATCTGGTTCCAGTGGTTCATCATTTATTACATTCTCTATGGGGGCACAGTCTTTGCCAAATTGGACCTGGCCCAAGCATACCAGCAGTTACCAGTAGATGATCTAACTGCAGAAGCCCAAACCATTGTAACCCATCGGGTGCATTCAAATGCAAGATGTTACAATTCAGTGTAAGTGTGGTGCCTGGCATCTTTCAAAGCCTCATGGAAAGGATGCTACAAGGGTTACCTGGGGTGGTGCCTTATTTTGATGATGTTTTAATCTCTGCTGAAAATGACACTCAATTACGAGAAACTCAGAGAAGTTCTAACCAGATTCAAAGCGGGGTTAAAAGTCAAAAAGAGAAATGCACACTAAAAACTGACAAGGTAGAATTCTTGGGTTATATGATTGATAAACATGGCATCCACCCCACAGAAGCCAAGGTTCAGGCAATCAAAAAGCCCCCAGGCCAAGATGCAAAACTGACTTGCAAGCATTCCTGGGACTTATTAATTTCTATCATATGTTTCTACCTCAGAAAGCAACCACTGCAGAACCCTTACACAGATTACTGGATAAAAAATCTGCATGGGTCTGGGGCAGGAAAGAAGAAGCTGCTTTTAACAATATAAAGAGACAAATCACTTCTGATTGTGTACTGATACAGTTTTCTGAGAATTTACCAGTAGTATTGACTTGTGATGCATCCCCTTTTGGAGTGGGGTGTGTGTGTGTTGAGCCACATGCTTCCCAGTGGAAGGGAAGGTCCTATTGCATTTTACTCTCGCACTTTGACCAAAGCAGAGAGAAACTACAGTCAACTGGACAAGGAAGCATTGGCTATCGTGGCAGCAGTCAAGAAGTTCCATGAGTGCGTATATGGGAGAAGATTCACCATTGTTACAGATCACAAACCCCTTTTAGGCATTGTGGCAGGGGACAGACCAACGCCCACCATCCTGTCACCAAGAATGCTGAGATGGACTGAATTTCTTGCTGCTTATTCATATAAACTCATCCACAGACTGGGAAAAGGCATTGGGCACACTGATGCTTTGAGTCGCTGCCCACTTCCCTTGCACACTGAGGACCCTGCTCCTGAAACTTACACATTCTTTCTAGAAACTGTTGCCAAACTTCCAGTTCATGCTGCTGAAATTGCTAGAGAAACTGCCAAAGACACTTTATTGGCTCCTATTGTAGGCTGGATTAAAAAGGGTTGGCCTCTACAAAATCTACCTCACCTTGCCCAACCTTTTAAGTCCACACAAACTGAATTATCTGTCTTAAGGGATGTATTTTGTGGGGTAACAGGGTGGTTATTCCTGCAAAATTGCAGAAAGAGGTTTTGGAAATGTTACATGAGGGTCATCCAGGTATTGTCAGAATGAAGGGATTGGCCAGGAGTTATGTATGGTGGCCAGGTATAGACAAAATGGTAGAAAACCGGGTTGCATCCTGCCCAAACTGTCAACAAGTAAGGCCTGCTCCACCTCTCACCCCCAAACATGAATGGGAATGTCCTAGGGGGCCATGGTCCAGGATTCACATTGATTTTGCTGGCCCTACCAGAGGGCACACTTTCCTCATTGTAGTTGATGCATACTCCAGATGGTTAGAGGTGATTCCCATGGGTTCCACCACAGCAGGCTGTTATCAAACAGCTTAAGAAACTTTTGTAACTCATGGGTTACCTGATGTGCTTGTTTCTGACAATGGTCCTCAATTTACTGCTAACATTTTGAATCATATTTAGCACAGCAGGGTATCAGACATGCCCTTACTGCCCCTGGGCATCCTTCTAACGGCGGGCTGAGCATGGTACGATTTATCAAGGAAAAACTCCAGCAATTGGGTCCAGGGGACATCACTGAGAAAGTTGAAAAACTACTCAGTATCCAACACATCACTCCTAGTCCATCCACTAACTTAACCCCAGCTGAGCTTTTGATGGGTAGAAAACTCAGGTCTACCCTGGACCGCCTTCACCCCACTTACACACCCAACGCTCCACTAGATTCCACCAGCAAATTTTGCACATTCACTGTGGGGATTCTGTTTATGCTAAAACCTTGTGGGTGAACCATTATGGATTCCTGCTGAGATAACCCAGGTTACAGGCCCAAGGTCTTACAGGGTTTAAACTGAGGATGGTGTCTTGTGGAGTAGGCACATAGACCAGTTCGGTCCAGACTGCCTCTGGAGCATGCTCTTGCTCCTCTCAGTTCCAGGCCCAGAGCCTCTTCTAGGGGAAGGGGAGATAATGAAGGTAATCAGCAAGTGAGAATCCCCCCCATGTGTAACAAGCTAACTTGACAGGAAACATCTCAAAACCTGTCAGGGTGCCAACATCCAATTTTACAAATGGAAGATTGCGATTCACTACCAGATTTGGGGGGTGACATTGGGTTGGAGATGGATTGGGAGGAGAGACCAGGTTGTAGTAACCAATCAGGTTCTACTAGTACAAGAAGTCCTAATAAGGGAATGTTGGCAGATACATTTCCTTCCTCACCAAGTGAGATTCCCAAAACACCTGAACCACGCAGGTCTCAGCGTGCCCGTAAAAGCCCCACCTATTTATAAGTCCATTGGTATTGGTATTGACATTCAAAGTCCTCACGAGACATGGGTCCGGCTATCTCGGGCGTCTACTGCCGGCATCGAATACCAACCGCCCTGTCTGGCACAGGCAGGGACTCCTTGGTGTGCCATCTGCGACTCAATGTTGCTTGGCGGTGATGCGGGGGAGGGCCTACTCTGTGGCTCCGCCCTATGGAATCAGCTACCTCTGGGACTCCGCCTGGCCCCGACCTTTGCACCTTCCACAACAAGATGAAAACTTGGCTTTTGAGCAGGCTGCTCTGTGCTGACTCCTCTTGGGGGTGTTGTTTTATAATTTGTTTTAGTAATTTGGCTTGTTGGGTTTAATTCTATTTTAGGTAATTATTTATTGTGTTGGTTTTAATTGTGAGCCCCGAGTCCGTTTGGGAGAGGGCAGCATACAAGTCAAACAAACAAACAAACAAACAAAAATAAATAAATAAATAAAATAAAGTATATTAGATAGATGGGGTTTGAGTATGGACCAAACCTAGTGGGAGGGGTGTTATGTATGCAGAGTTCAAAATGACTGGTTGTGTTGTAAAGTGTTTGAATTCATTGGTTTAAAAGTGGGAAAACCCTGCACTCTGATTGGTTGGCAGCGGCAGCCGGTTATAAATAGCTGCACGACTGAGCCATTCGGTCCGTTCTGAGCTGAAGTCACAATAAACTTTGAGTTGAAGCACTCGGCGTCCTGCCTCTCCATGCGAACTTAACAGTCAGGTTTGAAGACCTCTGTTCTACTGCCTTGCTGTTGGGACTTGCATCAAGCAATCCTTCCTTTGATCCTGCCCAGGCCTAAGAACTGTTTCTGGCTCCTGGAGGGTGCTTAAAAAGTCAGAATGGGAAATCTTCCTCCCTTCCCCTCCCCAGAACTAAATAGGAATAGTGTTAATTCATTCATCATTGTTGAAGCTTTCTTGTTTTCTTCCACAGCTGCTGATCAATATTGTTCTCAGTACTAATTCAGCTAATCATTAGGAAATATCCATCAACTGTGAAAATAGTCAGCCCTGAGATTTGCTCAATTCAGTCAACTGTAACCCTTTATCACCTCAAAAAAGTATCTGGATATTTACAGTTTTTCTCATCCCATCTTATGTTCTCATTTATAAAATTGTTCACATACTTGAAAAGTGAGGGCGTAAAAATAAAAACAAGACAAGCATATCATGTTAATTGAATACGCTATACAAAATGTTTAAAACAGTTTTCCAGGTACTTAAAAGTAATGAAACTGAAATAACCAGAAACACTTAACAAAGCATTCATAAATTTAAATTGAAACCTTTATTTGAAGATGTTTTTTATAGTGCCATATCCCAAAATAGTCTAGTTGCCCCCGAATAATTTTTTTAATGCATTTAGACAGGTGAACTGGAATAAAATTTATTGTCCCATCCTGCATGAATGAAAATGACACAATTATTGTTCGATACAACTTACTAATTTTAGTAGGCCCAAAGACTTGTCTATGTTAATATAGCTCTTTGATAAGAATTCCTGGCCAATAAATAACTATATATTTGATTTTCAAAACTTTTTGTAACTATTTCAATTAAACATACTTCATTCATTAATTATATCACTCATTAATTTTGTGCAAGTAGAATTTCTACCACAACACATCTCCAGCTTGGGGTGCCAATTGTGTTAATGGAGGGTTGGCTTTACTGAGGCGGCTCCTGGGGGATGAGTTCTAGTTTGGCAAGGGGTGCCGATGGGGACTTCCTGGATGCCCCCTTCCCCACCTGGATTTTGTGGGAGAAGTCAGTCGGGTCGCGAGCTGGGCTGTTCTGAGCCAGCTGGGTGGTGGCCGAGTTGCCTTCGGGCTTCTGTGCTTGCCGGCGTCGTCCTTAACCTGGAGATGGCGGCTGTCGGTGGTTTTGAGGTTGGAGGCTTGGCGGCCGGCGGCCTCGCTGACTTCTCGGCTTTCCTGGCTGCGGCGGCGGCGGCTGCGGCGGCTGCGCAGCTCGCGGCATTTGCTGATGACTCGGCGGCTGCAGGGATCTGCCTCTGGTGCCTGCGGTGTGGTCGGAGGAACAGCCCGGCGGCGGCGGAGATGTGGACCCCAGCCTCTTTGCTGGCGGCAGCAGCAGGTGTGAGGCAGCGATGCTGGCTGCCTTGGCGGAGGCTCCGGCTGTGGATCCATCGGCTGGGGTGGCTGCTGCGATGGCGGAGGCTGTTGAGAGGAGAGAGAGCAGCGGCGAAGTTTCCGGCCGTGATGGTGAGTCCTGTGGCCTTGGTGGCCTGACTGTTTTTGGGGCCACGGAGGCTGCACCGGCGGAACCATGACAAGGTGGTGGCAAGTTTGGGCTACGCTGTGGATTCTGGGCCAACCGCGAGCCCCTGGACTGTTTGGGGCTTTTCTGGTGGTCCAGGCCCAGGCCCTTGAGCGTTCCTCCTCTTCCAATGGCTGGACTGAACTTGGCGGGTCGGGTGGGCTGTGACTCGCCTAGCGGGGATGGACATATACTCCCCTGGGTTGGCAATTTTCTGTGGCCCTGGACCCTGCCTTGAGGAGCCCGATGTTTGGGTTCCTTTGGATCTCCGCCCTATCGAACTGGATGGTGTTATGCTGAGTCACCCTGCCGTTCTAATGTATACTTGACGCCTGGCTCTTTCTCTATTTCTATTTCTGTGGAGATATCCATCATCCCTATCCAATGGCCGGTCCTTAATCACCATCTGGACCTCTCCTTTTACCAGGACTCTGATTGGACAGGCCCCATTGTTGTGGGAGGACGATGGGAGGACTATCTCTCTACTGTGGGAGAGTAGAGAGATTCAACATCGACCCTACAGTTTTGAGATTTTTTGGTTTCCGCGGTGAGAGAGCGGCTGCCATTTATTACCATCTTCGGTCTCGGGCGGTGTGAGAGACCGGTTTGAGACTGAAATTCTTGACTACTGTAGCCTGTATCCCTCTTTTCTCCATTGGATTTTTAACATCTTCACCCGGTTATGTAATGCCATACTTTACTCTGACCCCTTATAAATTTTGTCAACTGTTTTATGGGACCTTACTGGCTTCGAACTGTGGGCACTCAGGACTGCGCCCTTGTCCTTGAGTTGGCCCAGGGGACTATCAACAGCTTACCTTGATGGCGGATCTTGGGATCGAGAGGTGGCATGCTGCAATCAATGGGCCAAATTTTAAATTAAGAGTTAAGGGTCGAATCTTAAAATTTTTAATTCGTTGTTTTAAAGGGTTAGGGAGGGAGGGGGTGCAGGGGTCACCTTGCAGCCCGGGGGGCGGGAGTGTGTGGGGGTTGGGGGCGGCGGGGCTCGGGCCCTGGGGTGGGGCTGCGATTCCCAGGGTGATCGGGATTGGAAGAGGGCGGCGAGGCATAGGGCCATATCAGGTTAGGGAGCACCCGACATTTAAGGCGGTTGCGCTCCGACCCTATGGCCTCCTCCCAAGGGGCAGGAACCAGGATCCCTGGGCTTAGGTTGGTGTATTTTAATGCCAGGTCTGTGGCTAATAAGTCTTCCCTCCTCCGGGAGATCATTGAGGAGGAGGCTGCGGACCTGGCCTGCATCACTGAGACCTGGTTGGGCCCAGAGGGTGTCCCTCTGGTTGATTTATGCCCACCAGGTTTTGGGTTTTGCACCGGCCAGGGCCCAGGGTAGGGGTGGTGGGGTGGCCGTGGTTATTAGGAGACCTTGTTTCCGAGGAGGTCTCTGTTGCAGAGATAGGCGGGAGTGAGATCCTCCTCCTGAGATGGGGGCCTAATGGGCGGGTGGGCTTGCTGCTAGCATACCTTTCCCCAGCTGTGTGGCAGCGGCCCTGCCTGGGCTTCTCGATCTCCTCTCGGGGTGGCGGTGGAGCTCCCGGACCTTATGGTCTTGGGGACTTCAACTTGCCTTCCTTGGGGGGTCGGGTTTGGCCCAGGAATTCATGGCTTCTATGGAGGCCATGGGCCTGACAATTGATTCAAGGCCCTACTCATGGAGGAAATACTCTTGACCTAGTTTTGTCTCTGAACAGTGGCGGAGTGACAGAGGGCAGGTCACTATTACGACTTTGCCTGTTCCATGGTCTGATCACTATCTCCTACGGCTGGTCTTCCAACAGGCGTCCCCACTGCTGGGATGAGGAGCCACCTAGATGGTTCCGCCCAGGCCCTAATGGACCCTGAGAGGTTCCAGGCAGAACTGGGGTTTTCCTTCTTCCCTTGCTCACAGCTCTGCGAGGATCTGGCAATAGCCTGGCAGGGGCTGCGTCGGAGGCCCTCGACAGGGTTGTCCCCATCGTCCCCTTGTGCGCGTGGATCGGTTAGCTCCTTGGTATACTGAGGAGCTCCGGGGATGAAGCGCCGTCGAAGGGTTTAGAGAGCAGGTGGAGGTCTACCCGTTCCCAATCCGACCGAGCCCAGCTGAGCCTTTATTAGGACTTACCTGGTAGCTATGAGAGGCGAGAAGATCTTATCTCTCCACTCTCATAGCGTCCGAATAATCGCCCGGCCGCCCTGTTTGGGTTACTCGCTCCCTCCTTGGTTAGAGGGGGATGGACCCGTTGCGAGGTAAGGCTGAGAATTTGTTCAATATCTGTCGGATAAGATTGCTCGTATTGGGGCGGGTTATCCTCCGATTTGCAGTGGTCTGAGGAAGGGGTGCAGGAGTCTGGCTATTGTTATCTGGGATGAGTTCGATCCGGTTTCGAGGATGAAGTGGACAGGATTATGCGGCGAATGAGTTCCACCACATGTTTGTTGGACCCGTGTCCCTCCTGGCTGGCTTATGCGCCAGGGAGGCCACCTGCGGTTGGCTCGGGCAGTTATCAGCTTCCTTAAGGGAGGTGTCTTTCCCACGCCTTGAAAGAGGCGGTGGTGAGACCCCTCCTGAAGAAGCCTGCCCTGGACCCGACTGTGTTAGACAACTTCGTCCAGTCTCCAACCTTCGTTTTTGGCGAAGGTTGTTGAAATGTGGTGGCTCAACAGGTTCGCTTTTCCTGGATGAAGCGGACTACCTAGATCCGTATCAATCGGGCTTCCGACCGGGTACAGCGGAGGCGGCATTGGTGGCGCTGGATGATCTCTGGAGGGCTCGGGATAGGGGTTTTCCTCTGTCCTGGTCCTATTAGACCTCTCAGCGGCTTTCGATACCATCGACCATGGTATCCTTTTGCGTCGCCTTGAGGGGTTGGGAGTGGGGGCACCGTTCTTGGTGGTTCTCCTCCTACCTCTCGAGGCATGTCGGTGTTGGCGGGGTCAGGTCGTCCCCTAGGGTGCTCTCTTGTGGGGTCCCTCAGGGGTGGTCCTTTCCCCCTTTTTTTAACATCTACATGAAGCAGCTGGGTGAGATCATCCGTGGTTTTGGGGTGAAATTCCATCAATGCGCTGATGATACTCAGCTGTACATTTCCACCCCAGGCCAGATCAGTGATGCCCTCTCCCTGATGACCCGGTGTTTGGATGCGATGCGGAACTGGATGGCGGGAACATGCTTCGACTCAACCCGGCCAAGACTGAGTGGCTGTGCATACCGGCGTCCGGCCCAGTCAAGATTATCCATCTTTGGCCATAGGGGAGAGGTGTTGCCCCTGTGGATAGGGCGGAATCTGGGGTCCTCCTGGATGTGCGGCTCGGTTGGAGGAGCAGGTGGGGGCGTTGCCAGGGGCCTTTGCCCAGCTCCGCCTTGTTCGACAACTTAGCCCTTTTCTGGACGGGGCGCCCTGCGCACGGTCACTCATGCCCTTGTTACCTCTAGGCTCGACTACTGCAGCGCTCTCTATTTGGGACTGCCCTTGCATACCATCCGGAGATTGCAGCTGGTGCAGAATCTTGGCGCGGTGGTGATGGGAGTTACCGGTTCTCCCATGTGACCCCCTCCTGCGGCCTGCATTGGTTGCGGTTGCGCTCGGGTGAGATTCAAGGTTTTAGTGTTAACATACAAAGTCCTTCACGACATGGGTCCTCAATATTTAAGGGGCGTCTTCTTCCAATGTCGAATACCGATCGCCCTGTCGCGCTCATAGGCAAGGACTCCTCGGGGTCCCGTCGGTGAGCCAATGCCGGCTGGCGGTTCCCCGGCACGAGCCTTTTCTGTCGCCCTGACCTTTGGAATCAACTGCCTTTGGAGCTCCGCCTGGCCCCTGACCTCCGCACCTTTGCCTGAGTTGAAGACCTGGTTATTTGACCAACCGGGCTGTGACCCTTTGGGGAGGTTGTTTTAATTATTTTATAAATGTTTGGACTTATAATTTAATTTAATTGTTTTTAATGTATTTATTGTTCTTGTTTTTAGTTGTAAGCCGCCCGAGTCTTGGAGATGGGTGACATATAAGTTCAAATAATAAATAAATAAATAAATAAATGAATTCATCTCTTCAGACCAAAATGGATTTCTTCCTATAGGCAACTCAAAAATAATATTAGGACACTTAGGATCCTATAGAATTTTGTGAGTACCACAGTGCTGATCAAGTCACATTAATGTTTCTAGACGCCAAAAAGGCTTTTGATAATGTTAAACGGCAGTTCATCTTGCGGTTATTTGGACTACACTGGGTTTTAAAACCTCTAGTTTTGGACACTTTTCATCCATTGACCACTCTCCCATATGTTCTACCGTTACAAGTTCCGGACTTATTCTCTGATGGAGCTGCAGGCCTTGCGGGAGTCCCCTCGCTCCTGGGTTGGGCCTGCTGGACTTTCGACGGGCTATCTCAATGACGGGTTATGGAAACCCGAGAGATGGCATAGCGCGGGTAGGGCTTGGGGTGCTGGGAGGGGTAGTAAGAGAGTTACCGGGGCTTAACTGATTAGTTTTTTAGACTGTTTCTTAAGGGGGTTAGGGAGCGGGGTGGGTTATGAGGAGGGGAGTCAGCACAGCCCAGGGCAGGACCATGGTGGGGGTTGGGGGGGTGCAGGCGGGCCTCATAGGGCAGAGAGGGAGCGACGATCTCCAGAGTGGTTGGGCTCGGCAGGAGACGACGAGCCATGGGGCCATACCATTTTAAGGGAGCGCGCCCCCAATGTCTTCGTGCGGTAGTGCACTCGGACCCCGTCACCTCCTCCGAATATTGTGCGGACCCGGGATCTAGGACCCCTGGGCTCCAACTGGTGTACCTTATGGATCTAGGACAAAAACTCTTCAATGTAATTTCGGCAATATATGAAAAACAAGAAGCCAGAATTTTGGTGATTGGGGGATAAGAGACAAATTTCTGGGCATTAAATAAGTAGAAAAATGACAAAGGCCCCGGCCCAACGTTCTCCCTGCAGAAATTTATAAATCGTAACAGGATACGCTAAGTAGTAAAAAGCTTAGAATATTTAACAAAGGGTTAGAAGAAGCTAATATTCCTAAATCTTTTAAGGAAGCGAGGAAAACAATTATACCTAAAGATGGATGTGATATCACGGACCCTGGAAATTATAGACCGATATCCCTACTTAATGTTGACTATAAATTTTCATCTCAATTATTGCAGAAAGACTCGAAAAAAATTAAATGAATTCATCTCTTCAGACCAAAATGGATTTCTTCCCTATAGGCAACTCAAAAATAATATTAGGACACTTAGGATCCTATAGAATTTTGTGAGTACCACAGTGCTGATCAAGTCACATTAATGTTTCTAGACGCCAAAAAGGCTTTTGATAATGTTAAACGGCAGTTCATCTTGCCGGTTATTTGGACTGCACTGGGTTTTAAAACCTCTAGTTTTTGGACACTCTTCATCCATTGACCACTCTCCCATATGTTCTACCGTTACAAGTTCCGGACTTATTCTCTGATGGAGCTGCAGGCCTTCCGGGAGTCCCCTCGCTCCTGGGTTGGGCCTGCTGGACTTTCGACGGGCTATCTCAATGACGGGTTATGGAAATCCGAGAGATGGCATAGCGTGGGTAGGGCTTGGGGTGCTGGGAGGGGTAGTAAGAGAGTTACAGGGGCTTCACTGATTAGGTTTTTAGACTGTTTCTTAAGGGGGTTAGGGAGCAGGGTGGGTTATGAGGAGGGGAGTCAGCACAGCCCAGGCCAGGACCATGGTGGGGGTTGGGGGGGTGCAGGGGGGCCCCAGAGGGCAGAGTGGGAGCGACGATCTCCAGAGTGGTTGGGCTCGGCAGGAGACGACGAGCCATGGGGCCATACCATGTTAAGGGAGCGCGCCCCCAATGTCTTCGTGCGGTAGTGCACTCGGACCCCGTCACCTCCTCCGAATATTGTGCGGACCCGGGATCTAGGACCCCTGGGCTCCAACTGGTGTACCTTATGGATCTAGGACAAAAACTCTTCAATGTAATTTCGGCAATATATGAAAAACAAGAAGCCAGAATTTTGGTGAATGGGGAGATAAGAGACAAATTTCTGGGCAATAAATAAGCAGAAAATGACAAAGGCCCGGCCCAACGGTCTCCCAGCAGAAATTTATAATCGTAACAGGATACGCTAAGTAGTAAAAAGCTTAGAATATTTAACAAAGGGTTAGAAGAAGCTAATATTGCTAAATCTTTTAAGGAAGCGAGGAAAACAATTATACCTAAAGATGGATGTGATATCACGGACCCTGGAAATTATAGACCGATATCCCTACTTAATGTTGACTATAAATTTTCATCTCAATTATTGCAGAAAGACTCGAAAAAATTAAATGAATTCATCTCTTCAGACCAAAATGGATTTCTTCCCTATAGGCAACTCAAAAATAATATTAGGACACTTAGGATCCTATAGAATTTTGTGAGTACCACAGTGCTGATCAAGTCACATTAATGTTTCTAGACGCCAAAAGGCTTTTGATAATGTTAAACGGCAGTTCATCTTGCCGGTTATTTGGACTGCACTGGGTTTTAATACCTCTAGTTTTTGGACACTCTTCATCCATTGACCACTCTCCCATATGTTCTACCGTTACAAGTTCCGGACTTATTCTCTGATGGAGCTGCAGGCCTTCCGGGAGTCCCCTCGCTGCTGGGTTGGGCCTGCTGGACTTTCGACGGGCTATCTCAATGACGGGTTATGGAAATCCGAGAGATGGCATAGCGTGGGGCTTGGGGTGCTGGGAGGGGTAGTAAGAGAGTTACAGGGGCTTCACTGATTAGGTTTTTAGACTGTTTCTTAAGGGGGTTAGGGAGCGGGGTGGGTTATGAGGAGGGGAGTCAGCACAGCCCAGGGCAGGACCATGGTGGGGGTTGGGGGGGTGCAGGGGGCCTCAGAGGGCAGAGAGGGGCGGCGATCTCCAGAGTGGTTGGGCTCGGCAGGAGACGAGCCATGGGGCCATACCATGTTAAGGGAGCGCGCCCCCAATGTCTTCGTGCGGTAGTGCACTCGGACCCCGTCACCTCCTCCGAATATTGTGCGGACCCGGGATCTAGGACCCCTGGGCTCCAACTGGTGTACCTTATGGATCTAGGACAAAAACTCTTCAATGTAATTTCGGCAATATATGAAAAACAAGAAGCCAGAATTTTGGTGATTGGGGGATAAGAGACAAATTTCTGGGCATTAAATAAGTAGAAAAATGACAAAGGCCCCGGCCCAACGTTCTCCCTGCAGAAATTTATAAATCGTAACAGGATACGCTAAGTAGTAAAAAGCTTAGAATATTTAACAAAGGGTTAGAAGAAGCTAATATTCCTAAATCTTTTAAGGAAGCGAGGAAAACAATTATACCTAAAGATGGATGTGATATCACGGACCCTGGAAATTATAGACCGATATCCCTACTTAATGTTGACTATAAATTTTCATCTCAATTATTGCAGAAAGACTCGAAAAAAATTAAATGAATTCATCTCTTCAGGCCAAAATGGATTTCTTCCCTATAGGCAACTCAAAAATAATATTAGGACACTTAGGATCCTATAGAATTTTGTGAGTACCACAGTGCTGATCAAGTCACATTAATGTTTCTAGACGCCAAAAAGGCTTTTGATAATGTTAAACGGCAGTTCATCTTGCCGGTTATTTGGACTGCACTGGGTTTTAAAACCTCTAGTTTTTGGACACTCTTCATCCATTGACCACTCTCCCATATGTTCTACCGTTACAAGTTCCGGACTTATTCTCTGATGGAGCTGCAGGCCTTCCGGGAGTCCCTCTCCTGGGTTGGGCCTGCTGGACTTTCGACGGGCTATCTCAATGACGGGTTATGGAAACCCGAGAGATGGCATAGCGCGGGTAGGGCTTGGGGTGCTGGGAGGGGTAGTAAGAGAGTTACCGGGGCTTCACTGATTAGGTTTTTAGACTGTTTCTTAAGGGGGTTAGGGAGCAGGGTGGGTTATGAGGAGGGGAGTCAGCACAGCCCAGGCCAGGACCATGGTGGGGGTTGGGGGTGCAGGGGCCCCAGAGGGCAGAGTGGGAGCGACGATCTCCAGAGTGGTTGGGCTCGGCAGGAGACGACGAGCCACGGGGCCATACCATTTTAAGGGAGCGCATCCCCGATGTCTTCGTGCGGTAGTGCTCTCCGACCCTGTCGCCTCCTCCCAATATTGTGGGGACCCGGGATCTAGGACCCCTGGGCTCCAACTGGTGTACTTTATGGATCTAGGACAAAAATTCTTAAATGTAATTTCGGCAATATATGAAAAACAAGAAGCCAGAATTTTGGTGAATGGGGGATAAGAGACAAATTTCTGGGCAATAAATAAGCAGAAAAATGACAAAGGCCCAGGCCCAACGGTCTCCCAGCAGAAATTTATAAATCGTAACAGGATACGCTAAGTAGTAAAAAGCTTAGAATATTTAACAAAGGGTTAGAAGAAGCTAATATTCCTAAATCTTTTAAGGAAGCGAGGAAAACAATTATACCTAAAGATGGATGTGATATCACGGACCCTGGAAATTATAGACCGATATCCCTACTTAATGTTGACTATAAATTTTCATCTCAATTATTGCAGAAAGACTCGAAAAAAATTAAATGAATTCATCTCTTCAGACCAAAATGGATTTCTTCCCTATAGGCAACTCAAAAATAATATTAGGACACTTAGGATCCTATAGAATTTTGTGAGTACCACAGTGCTGATCAAGTCACATTAATGTTTCTAGACGCCAAAAAGGCTTTTGATAATGTTAAACGGCAGTTCATCTTGCCGGTTATTTGGACTGCACTGGGTTTTAATACCTCTAGTTTTTGGACACTCTTCATCCATTGACCACTCTCCCATATGTTCTACCGTTACAAGTTCCGGACTTATTCTCTGATGGAGCTGCAGGCCTTCCGGGAGTCCCCTCGCTGCTGGGTTGGGCCTGCTGGACTTTCGACGGCTATCTCAATGACGGGTTATGGAAACCGAGAGATGGCATAGCGTGGGTAGGGCTTGGGGTGCTGGGAGGGGTAGTAAGAGAGTTACAGGGGCTTCACTGATTAGGTTTTTAGACTGTTTCTTAAGGGGGTTAGGGAGCGGGGTGTGTTATGAGGAGGGGAGTAAGCACAGCCCAGGGCAGGACCATGGTGGGGGTGGGGGTGCAGGCGGGCCTCATAGGGCAGAGAGGGAGCGACGATCTCCAGAGTGGTTGGGCTCGGCAGGAGACGAGCCATGGGGCCATACCATGTTAAGGGCCCCAATGTCTTCGTGCGGTAGTGCACTCGGACCCCGTCACCTCCTCCGAATATTGTGCGGACCCGGGATCTAGGACCCCTGGGCTCCAACTGGTGTACCTTATGGATCTAGGACAAAAACTCTTCAATGTAATTTCGGCAATATATGAAAAACAAGAAGCCAGAATTTTGGTGAATGGGGGATAAGAGACAAATTTCTGGGCAATAAATAAGCAGAAAAATGACAAAGGCCCGGGCCCAACGGTCTCCCAGCAGAAATTTATTAATCGTAACAGGATACGCTAAGTAGTAAAAAGCTTAGAATATTTAACAAAGGGTTAGAAGAAGCTAATATTGCTAAATCTTTTAAGGAAGCGAGGAAAACAATTATACCTAAAGATGGATGTGATATCACGGACCCTGGAAATTATAGACCGATATCCCTACTTAATGTTGACTATAAATTTTCATCTCAATTATTGCAGAAAGACTCGAAAAAAATTAAATGAATTCATCTCTTCAGACCAAAATGGATTTCTTCCCTATAGGCAACTCAAAAATAATATTAGGACACTTAGGATCCTATAGAATTTTGTGAGTACCACAGTGCTGATCAAGTCACATTAATGTTTCTAGACGCCAAAAAGGCTTTTGATAATGTTAAACGGCAGTTCATCTTGCCGGTTATTTGGACTGCACTGGGTTTTAATACCTCTAGTTTTTGGACACTCTTCATCCATTGACCACTCTCCCATATGTTCTACCGTTACAAGTTCCGGACTTATTCTCTGATGGAGCTGCAGGCCTTCCGGGAGTCCCCTCGCTCCTGGGTTGGGCCTGCTGGACTTTCGACGGGCTATCTCAATGACGGGTTATGGAAACCCGAGAGATGGCATAGCGCGGGTAGGGCTTGGGGTGCTGGGAGGGGTAGTAAGAGAGTTACAGGGCTTCACTGATTAGGTTTTTAGACTGTTTCTTAAGGGGGTTAGGGAGCAGGGTGGGTTATGAGGAGGGGAGTCAGCACAGCCCAGGCCAGGACCATGGTGGGGGTTGGGGGTGCAGGGGGCCCCAGGGGCAGAGAGGGGCGGCGACGATCTCCAGAGTGGTTGGGCTGGCAGGAAGCCATGGGCCATACCATTTAAGGGAGCGCATCCCGATGTCTTCGTGCGGTAGTGCTCTCGACCCGTCACCTCCTCCAATATTGTGGGGACCCGGGATCTAGGACCCCTGGGCTCCAACTGGTGTACTTTATGGATCTAGGACAAAACTTCTTAAATGTAATTTCGACAATATATGAAAACAAGAAGCCAGAATTTTGGTGAATGGGGATAAGAGACAAATTTCTGGGCAATAAATAAGTAGAAAATGACAAAGGCCCGGCCCAACGTCTCCCAGCAGAAATTTATAAATCGTAACAGGATACGCTAAGTAGTAAAAAGCTTAGAATATTTAACAAAGGGTTAGAAGAAGCTAATATTCTAAATCTTTTAAGGAAGCGAGGAAAACAATTATACCTAAAGATGGATGTGATATCACGGACCCTGGAAATTATAGACCGATATCCCTACTTAATGTTGACTATAAATTTTCATCTCAATTATTGCAGAAGACTCGAAAAAAATTAAATGAATTCATCTCTTCAGACCAAAATGGATTTCTTCCCTATAGGCAACTCAAAAATAATATTAGGACACTTAGGATCCTATAGAATTTTGTGAGTACCACAGTGCTGATCAAGTCACATTAATGTTTCTAGGCGCCAAAAGGCTTTTGATAATGTTAAACGGCAGTTCATCTTGCGGTTATTTGGACTGCACTGGGTTTTAATACCTCTAGTTTTTGGACACTCTTCATCCATTGACCACTCTCCCATATGTTCTACCGTTACAAGTTCGGACTTATTCTCTGATGGAGCTGCAGGCCTTCCGAGAGTCCCCCGCTGCTGGGTTGGGCCTGCTGGACTTTCGACGGCTATCTCAATGACGGGTTATGAAACCGAGAGATGGCATAGCGTGGGTAGGGCTTGGGGTGCTGGGAGGGTAGTAAGAAGTTACAGGGCTTCACTGATTAGGTTTTTAGACTGTTTCTTAAGGGGTTAGGGAGGCGGGGTGGGTTATGAGGAGGGGACAGCACAGCCCAGGGCAGGACCATGGTGGGGGCTGGGGGTGCAGGCGGGGCCTCATAGGGCAGAGAGGGCGCGACGATCTCCAGAGTGGTTGGGCTCGGCAGGGAGACGACCAGCCATGGGGCCATACCATGTAAGGGAGCCGCCCCCAATGTCTTCGTGGGTAGTGCACTCGGACCCCGTCACTCCTCCGATATTGTAGCGGACCCGATCTAGGACCCTGGGCTCCAACTGGTGTACCTTATGGATCTAGGACAAAAACTCTTCAATGTAATTTCGGCAATATATGAAAAAACAAGAAGCCAGAATTTTGGTGAATGGGGATAAGAGACAAATTTCTGGGCAATAAATAAGCAAGAAAAATGACAAAGGCCCGGGCCCAACGGTCTCCCAGCAGAAATTTATAATCGTAACAGGGATGCAAGTAGTAAAAAGCTTAGAATATTTAACAAAGGGTTAGAAGAAGCTAATATTCCTAAATCTTTGGAGGAAGCGAGGAAAACAATTATACCTAAAGATGGATGTGATATCACGGACCCTGGAAATTATAGACCGATATCCCTACTTAATGTTGACTATAAATTTTCATCTCAATTATTGCAGAAAGACTCAAAAAATTAAATGAATTCATCTCTTCAGACCAAAATGGATTTCTTCCCTATAGGCAACTCAAAAATAATATTAGGACACTTAGGATCCTATAGAATTTTGTGAGTACCACAGTGCTGATCAAGTCACATTAATGTTTCTAGACGCCAAAAGGCTTTTGATATGTTAAATGGCAGTTCATCTTGCCGGTTTTTGGACTGCACTGGTTTTAAACCTCTAGTTTTGGACACTCTTCATCCATTGACCACTCTCCCATATGTTCTACCGCTACAAGTTCGGGGGTATTCTCTGATGGAGCTGCAGGCCTCCGGGAGTCCCTCGCTGCTGGGTTGGGCCTGCTGACTTTCGACGGGCTATCTCAATGACGGGTTATGGAAACCCGAGAGATGGCATAG
>SOZL01001411.1:0-18928 GCA_009733165.1 Naja naja
AGATCTGGATGGGTAATGTTCATAAAGGGGCTTTGCTGGATATCATACTTTCTTTGAGGGAACTGAGTGTGGATATGCTCACTAGTATAATATTTTTGTGTTTATTGGCAATCAGAAGGAAACCAGAAAAGGAAATGCTTGTCTTCAGCCTTTAAGGTTGCAGACTAATGAAAGGATTTAAATTGCTAGCAGATCATTTACCACTCTGACAGACCATCTTTCTAACTGAACTAATTCTGAACTAAATCCAATATAAATAATCTCTTCCTTCCTCTCCTATAACTCTGTCAACTGAAGAGTTTTTTTGCAAATAAATAAACCAAAGAAATATTTCTGGACTCATAGAATAATAGAAAATGCATGGTCTAAAATCATTAAGAATGTTTTTCAATTTGTATTTCATTATGCATGTTTCATATCTAAAAAATCAAAGTTCCCAATTCCATTTATTAGTTTTTTCCAGTTCTGAAAAATACAACATTGAAAGGTACATTTATATATCCTGTCCTTCTTAAGATGGTACCTAAGCATCCAACATGTTTAATGACCTTATGTGCTGTAACTGCATAACAGGAACTTAGTATTAAGAGTTCATTTATGTAGTTATTTCATAGGGGAATCTTCTAATCCATGCAATATCCAAAACTTTTTATTTGTATCACTGTTGAAAGCATATTTATTTATTTATTTATTGAATTTATATTGCTGCCTATTCGCCCATGGTGACTTGATTATGCTGGATTAATGCCAACAAAGTATCTGTCTATATTGAAGAGATACACTTTGAGCTTCGCAAAAAAAGTGTAAGAAAACTTTTTCTGGATCAGGATGAGTTAAGCAACATCCTATTTTCCATAACCATGCAATGGCTCAGTAGTTAAGATGCTGGGCTTGGCTGGAAAATAGCCCAGCTTCGAGACCCAAACATCACATAATGGGAAGAGTTTATTCCTAGTTCCTGCCCACTTACTTGTTAGCAGCTATGCCTAGCAGCCCACCTAACATTGTGTGAAGGAAGGGAAAAAAAGCTTATATTTTCCATGTTTTACATATCTTTGCCAAGTCTCCCTATACCCACTTTTTTTCTAAGCCCCAAAGGTCTAACTCCTGAAATATTTTTAATGGGAGAATGAAAGAGTTGCATTAGCTTGGAGTGGATCCCAAAGTACATACTTTTTAGAATTGTGTGGATGATGGCCTAGTAATACAGTAACTCAGTCCTAACAATCAATGGAGTGTCAGGAAACACAACAAAATGAGCTAATTCTACTTTATTGTAGGGTTATATTATCAGAATCTTGCAAGTCCAAATATACAAATCTCCTATTGTCTCTTTTGTCTGATCAGTTAAGGCAGATCCTTTCTAAGTTTCTTTCTCTCCCCTTTATCCAGCCGCAAGTTCCTTCTCCCTTTATGTGATCATTCTCTAGACAGCATCTTTTCCCTCCTCCTTTCCCAAGGTCATTCCCACATATAATTACAGGTGACAGATGTCACAGGCAGATTGTCCTCACATGTTGGCCATTGACTGTAATTAAATAAATTAAGAGATAGCAAATCTGTTAGCTGGCAGCTAAAGATGCTATAATGGGTAAAATGGATTAGATAGCTCCAGTGTGTGATGAAAAGGATCAATTTTCTGTCTATTCCATATCCAAAATAAGGTTGGCTGGTAATTCTAAAACAAAATTAGCAGTTTATAAAAATAAGATTTGCAGGATGATGAATGAGACTAAGGAAGACTCCCAAAGCATTCAAGGGCACTACCATGAGAAGTGCAGAGGAAGAAAAGTGCATCTAATGGCTGTTGTAGAGGTAAAACCATGTTAGCTAAATGATGCAATAAGACATTGTTTATTCCCTCATAGCTGATAGCGATTGGGAAGTTACAAATGGCTGAAAATCTATAGAAGTTGCAAAAGAAATTAAGAAGAATACAGTTCAGGAGGTTGACATTTTCCATACTTTCAAAATGACTTGCTTATTTACTGCATAATAAAAACCATAATGAATTCAATTGTTTTAAAATTTTTGGTTGCCACCAAAATACTTGAGAAAGTTCTGATAATGATATTTTTCCATGTCAATAAGAATATGTGGTTTTGTTTGTAACTCTGAGAATATAAGGATCTGAAGAACAATCTCCTAAGACAGAGATCAAAATTTGATTTAAAGTGGCCCTAATCAAACAGATTTATAGTTACCTTAGTCAAACTTAAAAAATTTTCTAGCAGCAAATTATGTTTACAAATCATTGTACCATAAATAAACCCAAGTGTTTATTAGGCAATCCAGAATGTCAGAGTTGAGTTGTTAGATGTATGAACATTGGAAGTCTATCCCCAGCCATACAGCAAGAGGATAAACTGTCCCTCTTGATTATTTGAGGAACAGCTGCAAGGTTTATCAATCTGAGAACTGGCTTTCACAATTGTTATGATTTAGGCTTGCAGCGTAATTGATGGAAGAAGAATACTAATCCACTCAAAGTCTGGTAGCTTAGAAGCCTGATTGAAAAAAAAAGAAATAATTGAATTATTATTGACTTTATAATTACTTTGTCTCCTATGCTGCTTTTAAATGTTACATTATATTAATTATATTATTATTAATATATGTAAGTTATTCTAGAGAGGTAAACATGATGAGCAGGGATGTTCTCCATCAAATTTGTCATGAGCCGGTACTCAAAAGTGGCACTTGTATAATATGTTAAGCACAAAGTTACCACTTCTCATTTTTATTTTATTTCAAAGTCTTATACAATTCACAGAATTCCAGAATTAATGCATTTTTCCCTACAATCCATCTCAATGTACATTAATATATCATTCCTTTGGTTTTTATTTGGGCTGCTAAAAGCTATTTTCTCCTTTTGTTAATGATATAGATAACAGTTCAGTTGATTAACCCCTCTACTTTACAGCCAACATTAATTTTTAATTTATTAATTAAATAGAAAATGTTGTGTTTTTAGTATAACTGAAGTTTTCACTCAGGTCTGCAGTTTAGGCAGGAAAAGCTCTTGAATGTGATTGGCTGGCTCATCTGACAGTCCCTATAAAAGGGGATCTGTCAGACAGGTTCAGCAGTTCTGTTCTCACTGTTAGCTGAATAAACAAGTTGGACTGTTACCTTCGGCTGCACGTCTTCCTTCACCCACAATAGAACACTGGCAATGAAGGTGGGTTCTTAGGAAGAATAGAAACAAAAGAGCTGATCAAAAGGTGGCCTAGCAGAATCGGTCATCAGGAAAGATTCGTCCCAAATTCAGCAAGATGACCACGCACACTCCACCAGCACCTTTCAACCTGGCCATTGAACACTGGGACAGATCAAATCTGATCTGATTTGATTGTTTCCTAGAGGCCAACAAGCTACAAGCACTCTCGGACAACAGAAAGAGAGCACTATTCTTGAGTTATTGTGGCTCTGAAATCTTCAATACAGCCAAGGCACTGGTCGCTCCAGCAGCAGTCCAAATGATGTCATGGGACACAATCCAAAATGCACTCTGAATGCATTACACACCAGCACCATCCAAGATTGTCCGACGGCATGGAATTCCACCGCTGGAGCCAAAATGAAGGTGAGTCAATAAATGATTACATCGCCACGCTGCAGAGGACTGCCATGTACTGTGAATTTAGAGACCTCGAAGATCTACCATTGGACAGACTCATCTGCGGAGTCAGGGATGTGAGTCTTCAACGGAGATTACTAGCAAAGCCCAACCTCACCCTGAAGATAGCACTAGATGAAACCAGAGCCACCAAGACTTCAATCAAAGCAATGGCAACAATTCAAAAGGACAAAAGTCCAAATAACACGCATCGTGGCAACACAGCCTGACAAGATCACAATGACCAGGAGGAGTCAACAGACAAAGAAGAAGATGTCTACCGACTCAAAAGTAACAGGAAAACTACCAAAACTGAAGAAGGGCAGTCCTCATGCGCCGGTTGTGGCGGGAATCATTCAAGAGCGAATTGCAGATTCAAGGAAGCCATCTGTCAACGTTGCAAGTGAAAAGGCCATTTAATGACAGCATGCAGAGCCAGCCAGCCGGCACCCCGCAGAAACAACCCATCCAATACACAGAGAGGGTACAAAGCCAAACAAGCATGGAAACCGTGGAAAAAAGAAAACCAACATTCTGAGTCAGCTGAGACGTTCCATACATCCATTGGGAAAACCAGCTCAACACGGACAAGAAAGATCAACATCACCATCACCATTGAAGGAACACCCTGTGATATGGAAGTGGACACTGGATCCTCTCTATCAATAGTTTCATGGGCCACAATGAAGAACATGAAGCCCAGCATCTCCAAAAATAAATTGCAAAAGCAGAGAATTTATTTGAAAGACTATCAAGGGAATCATATCTCTGTCGTGAGAATGGGAACATTTCAAGTAACATTTAAACAGTTTCAAGGGCCCCTGCATCTGACGATCATCAAAGGCAAATTACCCAGCCTCCTTGGACTAGACTTGTTTGAAGCATTGGGACTGGGGGTGACTGGCATCCACACGATACCAGATGACAGCATCAAAGAACTGATCAAGGCATCTGAGGACGTTTTTGATGACAATTTGGGCAAGTATGTGGGGACCCCTATTTCATTTAACCTTAACCCCCAGGTTGCCCCAATCTGACTCAAACCGCATAGAGTACCATTCATGCTTAAGCCAAAAACAGACAAACAGCTTGACAAATTAATCAGATATTAAAACCGTAGACCATGCAAAATGGGAAACCCCTATCATCACCCCTATAAAGGCAGATGGATCAGTCTGCATCTGTGTGGATTACAAGTGTACCCTAAATAAGGCCCTTCAACAAAATGCTTATCCCATCCCCATAGTGCAGCACTTATTGCACTCATTGGGGAAAGGTAAAATTTTCACCAAATTAGACCTGGCGCAAGCGTACCAACAACCCCCAGTTGATGACGCCACGACCGAGGCACAAACCATTGTAACCCATAGGGGTGCCTTTAAATGTCGCCAGCTTCAATTCAATTCTCTCCGATCGCCCTGTTCACACTCATAGGAGGGGCCTCCTTGGGGTGCCGTCAGTCAGATATTGTAGGCTGGCGGTCCCCAGGGCTAGGGCCTTCTCTGTGGGAGCACCTGCCCTTTGGAATCAGCTCCCCGTCGATCTCCGTTTGGCCCCTGACCTCCGCTCCTTCCGCCGGGACCTGAAGACTTGGTTGTTCCAGCGGGCCGCCTTGAATGACCCGGGGGCTTTTATTCTATCTTAACTTTATTTGGCTTGTTTACTTGTTTAATTTTGTTTTATTGTAAATTTTCTTTGTTTTAATGTTGCGCCTGAGTCCTTAGGGAATAGGGCGGCATACAAGTCGAATAAATAAATAAATAAATAAATTTGGCATCAGTGTGGCTCTGGGCATCTTTCAAAGCCTCATGGAGTGCCTCCTACTGGCAATTCAGGAGTTGTCCCATATTTTGATGATGTTTTAATAACTACAAAAAATAAAGGCAAATTGCTAACCAGGCTAAGGGAAGTACTAACTAGATTCCGAGAATCAGGATTAAAAGTTAAACGAGAAAAATGCACATTCGGAGTCCCCAGGGTCAAATTTTTAGGATACCTGATAGATGGCTCAGGATCCACCCTACCCAGAAAAATTAAGGCTATCCAGGAAGCACCTACTCCAAAAAGTCAAACTGAGCTACAAGCATTTTTAGGTCTCCTCAACTTTTATAGTATTTTTCTCCCCAAAAAAGCCACTATAGCGGAACCCTTACACAAACTCCTGGGACAACAGGTTAAATGGATTTGGGGAAAACAGGAAGCCGCTGCTTTTGCGGCTGTCAAAAAACTGTTGTCCTCAGACAGTGTCCTAGTCCAATACTCTGAAAGTTTGCCTGTCACCCTCACTTGCGATGCCTCCCCTTTCAGGGTTGGGGCTGTCCTAAGCCACCATATGCCGAATGGCACTGAAGCTCCTATAGCATTTTACTCCAGGACTCTCTCGGGGGCAGAAAGAAACTACAGCCAATTAGATAAGGAGGCATTGGCTGCAATAGCTGGTATTAAAAGATTCCATGAATATTTGTACGGCAGACACTTTCAACTCATTACTGACCACAAACCGCTGCTAGCACTACTTGCGGGAAACCAACCCACTATTCTATCCTCTCAACTCACGAGATGGACAATGTTTCTAGCTGCCTATAATTATAAACTGATTTACCGCCGTGGAAAATCCCTGGGGTATGCAGATGCATTCAGCTGCTGTCCACTGCCGGAAACAGCACAAGACCCAGCTCTAGCAGCAACCGTACTCCTCATTGAGGAATTACCCAGGCCGATCTCTGCGATAGAGATTGCTCGTTTTTCAGCAAAGGACAAAACCTTAGGGAAAATACTGAGTTGGGTTGGGAGGGGCCACTAACAGGCCAGTATCGGGGGAGTTGAAACCATTCTATAACCGACAACATGAATTATCGGCAATCAAAGGGTGTTTGTTATGGGGGGAGCGTATTATTGTTCCACCTTAATTACAGAAACAAATTTTAGAATTATTGCATATGGGTCACCCAGGAATAGTTAAGATGAATAGTTATGTGTGGTGGCCCAATATAGATAAAGATATCACAGAATGGGTAGGAACCTGTAAGAACTGTCAAGAATCAAGGCCCACACCACCGCAGCAACCCCAGGAATGGGAATCCCCAAAATCCCCATGGGCTAGGATTCATATAGACTTTGGGGACCGTTCCACAGGCAAACGTTTATGGTAGTTGTGGGCGATATTCAAAATGGCTAGAAATTATATTGATGCACTCTACAACAACTGAGGCCACAATTAAAGTCCTAAGGAAACTATTTGCAACACACGACCTACCAGACATCCTAGTCTCCGATAATGGGCCTCAATTTACCTCCACCCAATTTGAGATGTTCCTAGCAGAATTGGGCATTTGTCATGCACTAACAGCACCATTTCACCCCTGGCAAATGGCCAAGCAGAGAGAATGGTGAGAACCATGAAAGAGGCATTAGCAAGAATGGGGCCGGGAGACTGGCAAATGCGTATAGACACTTTTCTATTAATACAACATGTCACACCCAATGCAACCACACATAAAAGCTCCTCCGAGTTATTGATGGGGAGGAAACTGAGAACTAGGCTAGATAGACTGCACCCCAACTACTCCAACGAGAAACCTCCTGACTTCACCAGCAGAGTCAGGGAATTCAAAATAGGGGATGGGGTGTATGCACAAAATTACATGGAAGGTCCCCTCTGGATTCTGGGACAAATAATAGCCATCATGAGTCCTAGATCTTACAAAGTGGAATTAGAGGACGGCCGAATATGGCGGAGACATATCAACAAATTAAGGGGGAGAATAGGGAAACGCAACAGAAAAAACAACCTTCCAATAGAAAATAATAAAGTCCTCAAATTCCCCATTACAGCAGACTCAAACCTGGAGAATCCACAGCCACACGTACCTGGGGAAGCTGGAGACCAGCAGTAGGGCAACTGTGAGTCAACTCCAGAAGAAGTAAACACCCCCCCCAAGGGGAGTTCCCGCAGGTTCCAGGGGCAGAACAAGAAGCAGCAGCAGACCCAACAGGTCTGACCGCGCCTCACTCCCGAATCATTTGCGCAGGTCAGAGCAGATGCGTAGAAGCCCCACTATGTTAAGTGATATCGTTGTTCATTGGTTACAGTTCAAAATAAGAAGGGAGGGGTGTTGTGTTGTTAGTATAATTGACGTTTTCACTCAGGTCCGCAGTTTAGGCGGAAAAATCTCTTGAATGTGATTGGCTGGCTCATCTGACAGTCCCTATAAAAGGGGAACTGTCAGACAGGTTCAGCAGTTCTGTTCTCACTGTTAGCTGAATAAACAAGTTGGACTGTTACCTTCAGCTGTGCGTCTTCCTTCACCCACAATAGAACAGTAAATTTCAATCTCATTTCAATCACCTTAATTTCTTGATAGATATAGAGAAAGAAAAATCTTCATTTTCCTGAATATTGCATAAGCTCTGTGTATGATGTATGGATATATGAGGTTTTAATCTGAGGTGGTATTTTTTCACTGGCAATTTATATCACCTTCTATAGCAGTGATGGCTAACCTTTTCCATGTTGCATGCTGAAAGTGCACTCGCCTGCACACTCACATGCCTGCAGCCATGATGCAATGCATGCGTGATCTCCACCCCCCCTGCACATGCACCATGTGCCTCTGCACATGCACCCCCCATCCACCGCATGCCTCTGCGTATGTGCACATCGCACCCTGCACATGTGTATGCATCTCCCGCATGCACATCTCCCCCGCACAGGGCGGCAGATACCCGACAATCACCTGGCTGGAGGGGTGTGTGTGCACATGCACAGTGGGGCTCTTCCGGCAACCTCTCATGTGCCAGCAGAAAATGGCTCTGTGTGCCACTTCCGTTACACGTGCCATAGGTTCGCCATCACAGTTCTAGAGTCACCCAATCATTATTTTATATCGCTTAAACAATGGCTGAATGTTCCTATAAAGATACTAGCAAATACTAGTATGGAAATGAAATAAAACTGCATTAATAGAATTGACCTGTATTGCAGCAGTTTTATTACATGTTTTTCTATATAATATTGGAATATAGAATTGTTAACTATCAAATTTCAAAATAATTTTGCATTCTTGCTGCTCTCATAAAACTAGCCTGGACTCTCACATAGATTCTCACATATTTTCAAGAAACAACTATTTTAATAGGTGATAATTCAATGTTATTTAGATGAACATAATAAATATAGTAAGTGTGAGTATACGTTCCTTTTGAAGGAAATATATGTCAAGGAAGGACATTTTAGTGATAAATTATTCATGATAAATTGATTACTGTTTTTTCATTTGAAAATGCACTTAAAAGATCAGTGTTATTTTTAGGAATAGCACTACTTTTCTCAATAAAATATGAATTGTGATTACACATATAGCTCTTTGTAAGTAACATAAGGAATAGAAAATTAATAGACTCAAACATTTCTATTCATAAAAAATGCTTTTGGATTTTCCCCCCTGCTGTCAAGTGAATCTATTCTATAAGATATTGTTTAAAATTTCACTTTTAACATAACTTTACAAACATAATTTTCAAAACCTATGACATTGAGTAGCATTATTTAATAAGCTTTGACATTTTGAAGAACTTCTATGCATAATAAACACACATTTACATCCATTTTTTACTTTGTAATTTATTGTGAGAAGAAAAATATAAGGAAGGGTACCTGAACATTACTTCTGTTTTCTACAGTAAGCCAGTTCAGAAATGTCATTGTATAAAAACCATATAGGGTAGAAACACCCTCTGTGTCATTAAACATCTTTTGAAAAACATTTATGAAGCAGTCAAAGATTATTAAATGATGGAAAAATAGGCTTGAATAGGACTTCAGAAATTACAAGATCATATTAAATACCTCAATCATATAAGTCATGTGGAAACTTATATTCCACTTATTATACATAAGTAGAGGTAGAGTGCAAACCAGACCAGAACTCAGTTTGCACTTAGAAAGTCCAAGTTACAGTAATCTTTTGAAAATGAAATGTCTGTTGGAATACATTCATTAGAAGGCAAAAAAAGTTGCAATGTTTTGCATCATATGAACAGAAAATGAATGTATATAGTAGCAGAATAATTGTAAAAACATCACTGGACATCTGCACAGTAATAAAAAATGTGATAACAAACTCTAACTTTTGAACTCTATTCCAGCCTAGCTTTGCATCCTGATAAAACCCTTGTTGCTACAGGGCAAGTTGGCAAGGATCCTTATATCTGCATCTGGGATTCCTATAATGTACAGGCTGTCTCTGTCCTAAAAGATTCACATACCCATGGAGTTGCCTGCTTGGCTTTTGATTCAGATGGCCAGGTGTGTATTTATTGAATTTATATTTCTGTTGTACTTAATGCTCTAGTAGAGTGGAGCCAAAATATCCATTCCCCTGTTTTTGAAGCAGTCTCCTCTTATAAAACAAGAGTGTTACAATTTTCTGATAATCTTTTGGGATAAAATGTTTGTGTTACAGCTTACTTAAACTTACAGTAGCAACAAGATAACCTAGAGTAATCGTAAATGTAAATTTATTTTCCTGATAAGAGGGGTTAAGAACATAAAAAGAAGCTTGTAATACAGATTAGATGTAAAATACGAAGAATTAATTTTTTTCCAACATACTATTAGAACGAGATTAGTTTAGAGCTTAGCCAAAGGGTATAATCATGTTTACTTGATGTCACATTTCAGAAATAAAACACATTTCAGAAATAAAGCAATCAGGTTCCAATCCCACCAAAGTATGTCAGGATCAGGCACAAAGAAAGAACCAATCAGAGACCAGTTCTCACCAACCTACACCAATAGAAAACCAGTTCATCTAAAGACTAATAAAAACAGGAACCCAAACAATCCTTCCTTAGTTGTCATTTTATCTTTAAATATGCTGGTGAAGGTACTGGTGAAATTTCAGGGACTTTGCTGTCTAACCTATGGTCATTAAAGCTTTTTTTTTAAAAAAAGTTCAACATTGCCCAACAGTGAAACACTATACCAGTAAAACATTTTAAAATTTAACTTGTTTTAATTTTAATTTTAAGTTTTAATTTTGCATCGTTAGTGGTTGGTGACATTTTCAGCAGTTCTAAAAGTATCAGCATTGAATATTTGGTGAAAATTCAGCCTGACAGTGATAGCAGGGAAAGAGCAGCAGTACATAGATAGACCATTGCAAATAGGTCCTGCATTCAGGTTGATTTAAATGCCTGTCTCACAGCTGAAAGTAATGTGAGAGAGAGAGATTGCTCTTTGAAGCTGTAGTTCTGACATTACTGAGCTAGTTAGACCAGTGGCTTGATTTAACTAAAGAATCTTCTACCAGAAATAAAAAAAAATTCCCAAGAGGTTGGTGACATATTCAACTGTCCATTTTTTGAAAAAGAGAAATTATCTTCCTGCATGAGAGAACCAGTTGTCTTTCAGTTGTTGTTGTTGTTATTTTGGTTCACAAAGTGGTATTAAAGATTGCATATCCAGATTCTGTTTGCTTGGGTGGATGACTTGTTTTAAGGCATTCATTTTTTACAATAGCAAAGCAAGATGTATTATGTCTGTTGCCATGTGTTTCTAAAATATGAAATTAACAAAAGGAAGATTCTATAGGTTGTTCTGAAACACATTAAATTCCATTTACAAGCATATTTGGGAGGAAGGAATATTTGACTGTGCTGAACAGTGAAACCTATAATGCTTTTGAATCTTTCAGCATTCTCTATACAACCCTTTCAGCATCTTTCAACCCCTTTATGCATTGATGTATTGTAGTAAGTTACTTCTGAACTGATATTCATTTAAAACTTTTGTGTATTATTTTTCCTAAGCGTTTATCTTCAGTGGGGTTGGATGCCAAAAACACAGTCTGCATTTGGGATTGGAAGAAAGGAAAACTACTGGCATCAGCTACTGGCCACTCAGATAGGGTAATCAGCTAATGAATTTGCCATATATTTCTCTTGTAATGTTATATGAGTGTGTTTTTTGTTTGTATCAAGAATACAAATTAGCTTGTAAAATTCTTTATGGGAAATGGTGTTATTTCATATAATGGAGGGGTTATTTAACAACTAGGATTTTTGCCTGGATTATGTCACTGAGAATCAAATATAATTTGGAGTGATTTGTTGCTGCTGCTTCTGTTATTTTACTGAAAACAGTTGGCTAGGCTACTAATTTGATTGTAAAAGGTTAATGTCCTATCCTATCTTAGTTTGATTCACTTTTTGGTTTCATACATTTTACTTCCAAGTCGTTACCAGCCTATTGAAGAAAAATGTAACATATGATATGGATATATGGATTCCACCTTCTCTTTTTTGCTTCATGGACTGAAAGAAACCTGGAATGTTGTGGTCAAGTAATAAAATAGGGAAAGTTAAACTTCCCCCTCTGAGCACCTCTTCTTTTACCTTTATAGCTGTTTGAACTGGAGGGTGATCACAACAATAATGAAATAGCTCTGAAAATTTTTACTTGTGGAGTATATCTATTCCATAAATAGTAATTAAAAATGTACATTTTCATGGGTGTATGTTGTCATATCCAACATAGCAGACTTCCTTCACATAAAGTATCACTTAGAACAGAAAGAGAAAATTTGAGAGCCAGTTTGGCGTAGTTGGGAAAGTAACAGGCTAGAAACCAGGAGACTGAATTCTATTCTCACCTTGGATGCAAAGCCAGCTGGGTAACCTTGGGCCAGTCAGTTTCTCTCACCCAACCACTTCTTTTTTTTTTTTTTAATTTTTTAATTGATTTTATTTAGTAATTAAACATAACCAAACAAATAAACACTGACATAAACAAAACATAAAACATATACTATAGTCGAACCAAGTACGGCTAGGCTCATGACATTCATTGTCCATCATTTGTTAATTCCAATTCAAAAAGTCAGTTAAGTCTTTTTCTTGTCTAACCATCCATAGAAGTTATTCCAAGTTCTGTAATAGTCCGTTTCTTCCTTATTTTTAATTTCCAATGTCAGTTTGTCCATTTCTCAAGACTCCATTATTTTCTTCATAAGCTCCGCTTCTGTTGGAGTTTCAGTGTTTTTCCACTTCTGTGCAAAGGCCATCCTTGCCGCTGTGATAATATGAATCATTAAATAGAAGATTTCCTTCGGATATGTCTCATTGGTGATTCCCAGTAAAAAAATTCTGGTTTAAAATTAAACTCTACATCACAAATTTCTCGTAAGCATTGATGTATTCCTTTCCAGTATTCTTGGGCCTTTCCACAACTCCACCATATGTGATAGTATGTACCTCTTTCCTTATTGCACTTCCAACAAAGAGAGGAAAATTTATTGTTCATTTTAGATAGTCTTGCTGGTGTTATATGCCATCTGTAAAATAATTTATACAGGTTTTCTTTAAATGGAATTGCAAGAGTTATTTTTTTATTTCTGGTCCAAATATTTTGCCAATCGTTCAGCCAACCACTTCTGAAAAACTTGGGTAGCCAATGAGAATCAGACATGATTGAATGGAAATTAAAAAATGCATTGTGAGAGTTGAGTATTGAATATCACACATGGTTTCGTGCGTTAATGTGTGAGGTTTATGAGGGTGAGATTGCAAAAATCTTACCAGTTTTGGACCGCTTGAGAGATTTAACCTGTTTTTTAAATTGCATCTGTGCTATTGTAAAAAGTGGCACAATATTGCCTCTTTGAAAAGATTTACTGATTGATAATTTCTCTGAAAGTCAGCTTGTCCATCATTATTGGTTTATTCCTGTATATAATGCTGAAGGAGCTCTTTGCAAAAGTTCCTTTCATGAGACTCCCATTATATCTCTTTGGTTTTCTGTGGTGATTATTTTAGGAAATTAAAATGGAATTTTGAAGCAATCCCCAACTGTTTGAGAATATGACAGGCTAAAGTTGCAACCAGTATTTAATGATTCTGATATCAATTTAAATTATGCAGAGTACAAATATTTGTATAATTTTCTGGGTGGGTCAATTCAATAGTAATAGGTATGTAAGAAATATAGTGTAAAACCAGTTTTTTCAAGAGTGATATCTATACAGCAAGGTCTAATAAGTACGGACAATCTTTTATAACAATACTGTTTATTTTAAATCCCATCTATTTTCTTTAGGTTTGTACAATTTGGTATTAATATTTACCTATAATTGCTAACATTCCTATTATATATACAAATACCATAAATTAAAGGCAAATGTATAATTAACCTTGTAAGATGTTTGTTTTGCTGACTACTTTTCAAATGCATTTGTCTTCTATAAAAAAAGTTATGAGCTATGATGTAACTACGGTATTAACAATCTTGCTAATAGAGCTATAGAACTTTGTTGAAATTATGTGAGAAAATAGACATTTCTAGGATTTAATGCATTTGGTTTTTAATTTAATGTAGCAGTTTTGAATATGTTTTGACAGATTTTTGATATTTCCTGGGATCCATATCAACCTAACCGAAAGTGGCTAGCTGCGGAGTGAAACATATCAAGGTAACATAACATATCAAGGTAAATTGGTTTTGATGCTTTGCATTATCAGTGGAGAAAAATGTTATATTTATCTGACACATTTTCTCTTACTAACTTCTTTTAAGCTATACAAGTTATTATACAAGTTAGTTTAGCGAATACAAGTTAGTAGGTAAATTCCTAACACATAGCGTTGCTGCAGAGAGAAATAGGTTATCAGGATAAGTAGAAGGGACATATGGTGTGAGTTTCAAATATGTATACGTCTCCCCCATGTTTTTAATCAGAATAGATTTATTTAGAACAGAGAAAAACAAGTAAAAGTTGCTGAAGTACAGTACATGCTAACTATGCTATTGGGATTTATAACGTGGTGTCAAGCTACAAACTCATTATTTAGAATAAAGTTTTTCTAAATTAGATTGTTAAATGTAATATGTACATTAGTGATTAAAAACAAAAACAAAAAATTCCATATCTTATTAGAATTCTTGTTTATCCTGCACTTCATCCTGCACTTTCATCCTACACTTCATGATCATAATATTTCAATTAGTAACAGACTGTGAGTATTCTATTATAATTGGATTATATTATTATGTTCATATATTTCTAACTTTTACTTCACTTTGTGTCCACACTAGAGATGAGGGGTTGTTATAAACTATCAATAAATTTCATTTTCTTTCAGGATACATAATCTTTTTGACAAGCCCTCATCTCCAATTTGGACATATGTCATGTCATTTTAGTGAATGCCAAGATATAACAAATGTATGCCAAATATTTTTCATAATTAAACACTGTATAAGGCAATTAATGATTTATTTTGATGCTACATGAACATTTTTACTTTAAATAATAATTTATTTTTGAAGAAAGATTTTAAAACTAATATATTTTTTGGTCCTCTCCACCCACTTTAAAGTGTTTCCAATGCCTCCATCCATTTAAACAGTGTAATTCTTTTTGCACGCTTATTTAGGAAAAAACTCTTTGGTTTAGTTTGTTCACACTAGCTTAATACCCCTATATCCAATTCTAACTAGACTAAACTGGAGGAGTCAAGTGAGGAATCGGTTTAGAGTCTCTACATAGTCACAAGAGGACGAAATACACCTTCTCCCCCCTGAATGCCTTTGAACCTTTTCTAGTTTTACCCAGGTGCTAATTTACCCAGGTGTTAGTCCCTAAAGTGGCAACCCTGAAGCCTCAAAGATGGCGTCAGCCAGGTTCGCGAACCTGGCTGACGCCATCTTCGAGGTGTCAGGGTTGCCACAAAGATTCCTTTACATAGGCTTGAGCAGTAAATTTTGAACCTTTTGCATGTGGATCTGGTTGTTTGTGCTTGATAGTTTTCATTTCTGACTTATGTCATTTATTTATTTATTTATTTATTTATTTATTTATTTATTTATTAATGGGACTTATATGCCGCCCCATCTCCGAAGACTCGGGGCGGCTCACAAATAAAAACAACAGCAACAATAAATAATTAAAAACAGATTAAACTAAATAAGCCCCATTACAATTACAAATTCATCCCATAAAAACTATCCCATAAAACTATCCCATAAAAAACCATCCCCTCCCAGAAAATCACAACCCGGATTGGTTAAACAACCAGGTCTTCAGGTCATGGCGAAAGGTGCGGAGGTCAGCCAGACGGAGCTCCAGGGGAAGTTGGTTCCAGAGCATGTTGATGACTGCTACTATTCTGATGACTATGAATTTTTTGTTAATTAAATTGTAATTTGTTAACAAATTATGATTGAAAAAAATGATAAGTTTATATGAATCAAGTCATTAACTGCAAGATGTTGCTGCATTTTAACTCAGAATTAAATTTAATCCTAATTTATTGAATAATTCTGTAATCATCTGATTACAGAAAAAAGAGATGAGCAGCTTAAAAAATCACATCATTCATGTGGTTATTTTAATAAGCAAAAACATATATATTGATATAGTATAAAATTCAGTTATTGCTAGTTGCTAAATTGGTTATTGCAAATTTTGGATACCTACAGCTTTACAGGTGAAACTCAAAAAATTAGAATATCATGCAAAAGTTCATTTATTTCAGTAATGCAACTTAAAAGGTGAAATTAATATATGAGATAGACTCATTACATGCAAAGCAAGATAGTTCAAGCTGTGATTTGTCATAATTGTGATGATTATGGCGTACAGCTCATGAAAACCCCAAATCCACAATCTCAGAAAATTAGAATATTACATGCAATCAATAAAACAAGGATTGTACATAGAACAATATCGGGCCTCTGAAAAGTATAAGCATGCATATGTACTCAGTACTTGGTTTGGGCCCCTTTTGCAACAATTACTGCCTCAATGTGGCATGGCATGGAAGCTATCAGCCTGTGGCACTGCTGAGGTGTTATGGAAGACCAGGATGCTTCAATAGCGGCCTTCAGCTCTTCTGCATTGTTCGGTCTCATGTTTCTCATCTTTCTCTTGGCAATGCCCCATAGATTCTCTATGGGGTTCAGGTCAGGCGAGTTTGCTGGCCAATCAAGCACAGTAATCCCACAGTCATTGGACCAGGTTTTGGTGCTTTTGGCAGTGTGGGCAGGTGCCAAGTCCTGCTGGAAAATGAAGTCAGCATCCCCATAAAGCTCATCTGCGGAAGGAAGCATGGAGTGCTCCAAAATCTCCTGGTAGATGGCTGTGTTGACCCTGGATTTAATGAAGCACAGTGGACCAACACCAGCAGATGACATGGCTCCCCAAATCAACACAGACTGTGGAAACTTCACACTGGACTTCAAGCATCTTACAGTGTATGCCTCTCCATTCTTCCTCCAGACTCTGGGTCCTTGGTTTCCAAATGAGATGCAAAAGTTGCTCTCATCAGAAAAGAGGACTTTGGACCACTGAGCAACAGACCAGGTCTGTTTTCTTTAGCCCAGCTAAGACGCTTCTGATGTTGTTTGTTGTTCAGAGCGCTTGACAAGAGGAATACGACATCTGAAGCCCATGTCCAGGATCCGTCTGTGTGTGGTGGCTCTTGATGCACTGACTCCAGCCTCAGTCCACTCCTTGTGAAAGTCCCCAACACTTTTGAATGGACTTTTCCTGACAATCCTCTCCAGGCTGCAGTCATCCCTGCTGCTTGTGCACCTTTTCTTCCACACTTTCCCCTTCCACATAACTTTCTATTAATGTGCTTTGATACAGCACTTTGGGAACATCTAATTTCTTTGCAATTACTTTTCGAGGTTTTCCCTCCTTATGGAAGGTGTCAGTGATGGTTTTCTGCACAACTGTCAGGTCAGCAGTCTTTCCCATGATTGTGATTCCTAGTGAACCAGACTGAGAGACCATTTAAAGGCTCAGGAACCCTTTGCAGGTGTTATGGCTTAATTAGCTGATTAGAGTGGGACACTTTGAGCCTAGAATATTGCACCTTTTCATAATATTCTAATTTTCTGAGATCGTGGATTTGGGGTTTTCATGAGCTGCACACCATAATCATCACAATTATGACAAATCACAGCTTGAACTAACTTGCTTTGCATGTAATGAGTCTATCTCATATATTAGTTTCACCTTTTAAGTTGCATTACTGAAATAAATGAACTTTTGCACAATATTCTAATTTTTTGAGTTTCACCTGTATATCATTTTCTGAATGACATTTTAAAATGAGGAAAATTGCCTTGATTAAATAATTAGTTCTGTAATAACTGCAACACAATAAATGCTATTTTGCTAATGTTTAATATGCCTATTAGAAATAAAATTCGCATACATATTCATGTAGATTGATAAAAGAAATATAAAATCTTAAATAGGTATAAATAGATGACATTTATATACTAAATATATATAAATAAATCTGTCAGTTGGTTCACTCAACAGCTCTTTTTTAGTTCTGAAGATATTTAGCTCTAGATATATGACATGATTTTTTTTAAAGTTCAATAAATTTTCCAATGTCTAATACTTTATATATGTTTGTGTGTGTGCTTAGTGTCACTTATAAAAATTTCCAAGCCTTTTTCTATATTGAAAACAAAAAGCCTATTTTTCTGTTTGGGAAGGCTTTCCTCATTAGATTAGGAAAGAAATTTCATATTCTTTTATATAGGCTACTCTTAATAAATGGCCAAATATATTGCATAAATGAAATCAATAATGAAATGATGTGCAAAGTGGCTTTCATTGTAAGAATTGCAAAACACTAGTAGAAGAGAAAGCAATCAAACTCAGAGGGGAGCAAGGACTCCACGCTTTGCAAAATATCTGAATCAGAAAAATACAACAAAAACTAGCAAATCAGTCTTTTACAGAGTAAAATCACTGAAAAGCAGAAGACTAACATTCACTGAGCTGAAGTTTAACACATTTTAAAAGACTTGGCTTTGTTTAATAATGAAATTATGAAAAGCAAAGCTAACAAAATAATATTTTGTAAGAAATCTCCAGGTATTTGAAAGGCATTGTTGGAAAATCAATTGTTACAAACATTATTCCACTGCATCTTCTTATCTTATTGGCTACCAGGGTTAATAGACATTAAAAAAGTATTTCTCAAACTAAGCAATTTTAAAATGTGTGGACTTCATTTCCTAGTATTCCTCAGCCAGTCCACACATCTTAACATTGCCTAGTTTGAGGAACACTAGTTAAACTTAGTGTAGGGATCCCCATTGGCTTTCCCCTGTTTGATGTTAATTGGCTATATTGTCATTGCATCCCGGGTGGGGGGAGGAGGGGAAGAGAGATGGACTTTGTTTTTTCCTTCTCATTCTTGGACAGAGAAGACCGTTGATTTGAAAGAGGGGTCAAAGTGGCTATCTACATTAGATGAACAGCTCTCTCTCAACAGAGG
>SOZL01000139.1:0-11289 GCA_009733165.1 Naja naja
GCGATGTTGGCTGCCTTGATGGAGGCTCCAGCTGTGGATTTCATCGGTTGGAATGGCTGTGATATGATGGGTGGGAGGCTGCGAGGGGAGGGAGGCAGCGGCCGTTCAAGGAAGGATTCCGGCCGTGATGGTGAGCTCTGTGGCCTTGGTGGCCTGACTGTTTTGCGAGGCCAAAGGGCTGCACCGGCTGGAATCATGGTACAAGTGGTGGCAAGTCTGGAGGCTGCCACTGTGGACTCCTGGGCCAACCAGCGAGCCCCTGGATTGTTTGGGGGCGTCTCTGTGAGGGTCCAGGCCCAGGCCCTTGAACGTTGTTGCGGCTTTTCCTCTTCCAGTGGCTGGACTGAACTTAACCAGGAATCCTGGTCCCATTGGGTTCCATCAGGTTCCTGGTTTTATTGGATGTTGGCTGGGTGGGTGGGCTGTGATTGCCCTGAGGATGGAACAGACATTCCCCTGCAGTTGGCTATTTTCTGTGGCCCTGGACCCTGCCTTCGGTGAGGAGCCTGATGCTTAGGCTCCTGGATCTCCGCCCTAATCGGTGGATGGTGCTATGCTGGTTCACTACTGCCGTTTTATGCAAACTCGACCTGGCCCCTCCCTATTTCCTGGACTTTTGTGGAGGTATCCATCATCTATCCAATGGCCACGGTCCTTAATCATCATCTGGACCTCTCCTTTACCAGGACTTTGATTGGACAGGTCCCATTGTTGTGTGAGGGCGATGGGAGGACTATCCCTCTACTGTGAGTAGAGTAGAGGATTGTATCGGACCCTACAGTTTTGAGTTTGTTTGGTTTGCGCGGTGAGGCGGCTGCCATTTATTACCATCTCCGGCCCTGAGCGGGTGTGAGAGCCGTTTATGAGACTGGAACTCTTGATTACTGTTGCCTGTACCCTTCTTTCTCCATTGGATATTTTAACATCTTCACGGTTATGCAATGCCATACTTTACCCTGACCCCTTATGAATTTTGTCAACTTTTTATGGGACCTTACTGGCTTCCCGGAACTGTGGGCACTCAGGACTGTGCCCTTGTCCTTGAGTTGGCCCAGTGGACTGTCGACAGCTTACCTTGATGGCGGATCCTGGGATCGAGAGGTGGCATGCTGCAATCAATGGGCCAAATTCTAAATTAAGAGTTAAGAATTGAATCTTAAAATTTTTAATCGTTGTTTTAAGGGTTAGGGAGGGGTGGGGGTGGAGGGAGTCATTTGCAGCCAGAGTGCTGGCGGGAGTGTGGGGTTGGGGGCTGGTGGGGCTCCAGGCCTGGGATGAGGGGCTGCGATTCCCAGGGTGGTGGGAGGGATTGGAAGGGACAACGAGGCATAGGGCCATATCAGGTTAGGGGCGCACCCGACACTTAAGGCGGTTCTTGCTCGACCCTGACCTCCGAGGGGGCAATGGAATTAGGATCCCTGGGCTTGGGTTGGTGTATTTTAATGCCAGGTCTGTGGCTAATAAGTCCTCCCTCCTCGGGAGACCATTGAGGAGGAGGCTGCAGACCTGGCTTGCATCACTGAGACCTGGTTGGGCCCAGAGGTGTCCCTCTGGTTGATTTATGCCCACCAGGTTTTGGGTTTGGCACGGCCAGGCCCAGGGTAGGGGTGGTGGGGTGGCCGTGGTTATGGGAGACCTTGTTTCGAGGGGTCTCTGTTGCAGAGATAGGCGGGAGTGAGATTCTCCTCCTGAGATGGGGGCCTAATGGGCGGGTGGGCTTGCTGCTAGCATACCTTTCCCCAGCTGTGTGGCAGCCGCCTGCCTGGGCTTCTCGATCTCCTCTCGGGGTGGCGGTGGAGCTCGGACCTTATGGTCCTGGGGACTTCAACCTGCCTTCCTGGGGGGTCGGGTTTGGCCCAGGAATTCATGTAACTTCTATGGAGGCCATGGGCCTGACCAGTGATTCAAGGCCCTACTCATGGAGGAAATACTCTTGACCTAGTTTTGTCTCTGAACAGTGGCGGAGTGACAGAGGGCAGGTCACTACGACTTTGCCTGTTCCATGGTCTGATCACTATCTCCTACGGCTGGTCTTCCAACAGGCCGTCCCCACACTGCTGGGATGAGCCCACTTAGATGGTTCCGCCCAGAAGCCTGATGGACCCTGAGAGGTTCCAGGCAGAACTGGGGTTTCCTTCTTCCCTTGCCCACAGCTCTGCCGAGGATCTGGCAATAGCCTGGCAATGGGCTGCGTCAGAGGCCCTCGACAGGGTTGTCCCATGCACGTCCCCTGCATGCGTGGATCCCGGTTTGCCCCTTGGTATACTGAGGAGCTCCGGGGGATGAGCGCCGTCGAAGGGTTTAGAGAGCAGGTGGAGGTCTACCCGTTCCCAGTCGACCGAGCCCAGCTAAGAGCCTTTATTAGGACTTACCTGGTAGCTATGGAGGCGAGAAGATCTTATCTCTCCACTCTCATAGCGTCCGCGATGTCGCCCGGCGCCCTGTTTGGGTTACTCGTTCCCTCCTTCATTCAGAGGGGGCGACCCGTTGGGGTAAGGCTGAGGCATTTGTTCAATATCTGTGGATAAGATTGCTGCATAGGGCGGGTTGTCCTCCGATTTGCAGTGGTCTGAGGAAGGGGTGCAGGGAGTCTGGCTATTGTTATCTGGGATGAGTTGATCCGGTTTCGAGGATGAAGTGGACAGGATCATCGGCGAATGAGTTCCACCACATGTTTGTTGGACCCGTGTCCCTCCTGGCTGGCTTATGCGCCAGGGGGTCACCTGCGGTTGGCTCGGGCAGTTATCAGCGCTTCCTTAAGGGAGGGTCTTCGCCGCCTGAAAGTGGTGAGACCCTCCTGAAGAAGCCTGCCCTGACCCGACTGTGTTAGACAACTTCGTCCCGTCTCAACCTTCGTTTTCCAGTCTCAACCTTCGTTTTGGCGAAGGTTGTTGAGAGTGTGGTGGCTCAGCAGGTTCGCTTTTCTGGATGAAGCGGACTACCTAGATCCGTATCAATGGGCTTCCGACCCGGTTACAGCACGGAGCGGCATTGGTGGCGCTGATGGATGATCTCTGGAGGGCTGGGGATGGGGTTTTCCTCTGTCCTGGTCCTATTAGACCTCTCATGGCTTCGATACCATCGACCATGGTATCCTTTTGCGTCGCCTTGAGGGGTTGGGAGTGGGGGCACCGTTCTTGGTGGTTCTCCTCCTACCTCTCGAGGCGTGCAATCGGTGTTGGCGGGGGGGTCAGGTGGTCCCCTAGGTGCTCTCTTGTGGGGTCCCTCAGGGGGTGGTCCTTTCCCCCTTTGTTTAACATCTACATGAAGCAGCTGGGTGAGATCATCCGTGGTTTTGGGGTGAAATTCCATCAATGCGCTGATGATACTCAGCTGTACATTTCCACCCCAGACCAGATCAGTGATGCCCTCTCCCTGATGACTCGGTGTTTGGATGCGATGCGGAACTGGATGGCGGGAACATGCTTGACTCAACCCGGCCAAGACTGAGTGGCTGTGCATATCGGCGTCCGGCCCAGTCAAGATTATCCATCTTTGGCCATAGGGAGTACCCCTGTGGATAGGCGGCGGAATCTGGGGTCCTCCTGGATGTATGCGGCTCGGTTGGAGGATCAGGTGGGGGCCGTTGCCAGGGGCGCTTTGCCCAGCTCGCCTTGTTCAACAACCCTTTTCTGGACGGGGCGCCCTGCATGCGGTCACTCATGCCCTTGTTACCTCTAGGCCGACTGCAACACTCTCTATTTGGGACTGCCCTTGCATACCATCCGAGATTGCAGCTGGTGCAGAATCTTGGCGGTGGTGATGGGAGTTACCGGTTCTCCCATACGACCCCCTCCTCGCGGCCTGCATTGGTTGCGGTTGCTCTGGGTGAGATTCAAGGTTTTGGTGTTAACATACAAAGTCCTTCATGACATGGGTCCTCAATATTTAAGGGCGTCTTCTTCCAATATCAAATACCGGTGCACCCTGTGCGACCCATAGCAAGGACTCCTGGGGTCCCGTCGGCGAGCCAATGCCGGCTGGCGGTTCCCGACGGCGAGCCTTTTCTGTGGCGACCCTGACCTCTGGAATCAACTGCCTCTGGAGCTCGCCTGGCCCTGACCTCCGCACCTTTGCGTGAGTTAAAGACCTGGTTGTTTGACCAACCCGGGCTGTGACCCCTTGGGGGAGGGATGGTTTTAAGGTTTTTATAATGTTTGGACTTATAATCTAATTTAATCGTTTTTAAGTATTTATTGTTCCTGTTTTAGTTGTAAGCCGCCCGAGTCTTAGGAGATGGGGACATATAAGTTCAGATGGGGCGGCATATAAAGTTCAAATAAATAAATAAATAAATAAATAATTGAAAAAGAAAAAGAAGAAGGTGCAGTAGGCGGGCTGCCCAGAGAACAAAGAGAAGTAAGATCTACCAGAGCAATAAATCCCTCTTACAAAATTTTAAATGGAGGAAAAAATTGATTACGATGAATATAAATGGACTTAATTCAACTATCAAAAGAAGGAGAGTATTTCACAAATTGGAGAAATTAAAATTTGATATAATTTGTTTACAAGAAGTACATATTAAAAACAATATGAACATATATTGAAACAAAAAAGTTAGGAAAATTGTTTACTTCATTGGCACAATGCAAAAGAGGTGTGGTTTTTATATATTAGAGAAACAATTTATGAACTAATCCATGCAGATGATGATGGAAGAATCTTAATGATGGAAATAATGGACAATAATATTAAAACACTTTTAATAGCAATATATGTCAAATGATCATCAAGAGGAATTTTACAACAAACTTTATAAAAAAATAATTGATTTGGACTATGTTAATTTATGTATGATGGAAGATTTTAATGGAATAATTAACAAACAGTTGGACTATAAAACACAAAAGCCACAAAGAAAGCTAGAAAAAAACTACCAAAATCTTTCTTTCAAATGATAGAAGAAATAAACTTAAAAGATGCATGGAGAGAAAATACAGAAATAAGCAATATACATTTTACTCAAATAGGCATGAATCATGGTCAAGAATAGATATGATATGGACATCAACTGACTTATTTTCTAATATACAAAAATCTAAATAGAAGCAAGTACTTGGGGGACCATAATCCAATGACTGTTACTTGGAAAGGACAAAAGATGAGATCTAGATGGACTTTAAACAATATGATATTAAAGGAAGAAGATTTTAAACAGAAAATGGAGAGAGAATTGGTATTCTTTTTAAAGAAAATAAAAAGAGGATACATTGTTACAGAATCTCTGGGACATGATGAAGGCCTACACAAGAGGCTTGATAATTGACTATGCAAGGAAAAGACATATTAAACAAAAAAGACTTTTAAAATATTAGAAGATGAATATAAAAAGTTAGAAAAAGAATTACAGAAATTTCCACAAAAAAGACACTAAAATTAAAATGGATATAACTAAACATAAAATGGGATTAATGGAAAAAGAAGAGTTAGCCCAAAAGATTAAAAACACTAAACAGAATTATTTTGAAGATGCAAACAAACCAGGAAGATGGTTAGCCTATAAACTAAGAAAGGAAAGGGAATCAAGGAGAATTAGCCATTTAATAGATGAAGAAGGACATTTTTGTTATGGAAATGAAGAAAAGAAAAGAATCATACAAGACTACTATGGAAAATTGTATTATCAAGAGAGTATTCAAGAAGAAAAATTAAACAATATTTACAAAAGCAAAGTTACCACAGATACCTAAAGATATTGAAATAATGTTAGAAGAGAATATAACAATGATGGAGTTAACAGAAGCCTTAAAGAAACAAAACACAGGGAAAGCACCAGGCCCGGATGGTCTGCCAGTGGAATTTTATAAGACTTTCAGGAGGTTTTGAACCTCCAACTATTAGAAGTTATGAATGATCTCATGCAAGAGAATATCAAAGACTTGGTCAGAAGCTTATATTACACTTATACCGAAGGAAGATACAGACTTACAGCAAGTTAAAAATTACAGACCTATTTCCCTATTAAATTCAGACTATAAAATTTTTGCTTCAATTTTGGCAGAAAGACTGAAAAGATATTTAAATAACTTTATACACGTTGATCAAAATGGATTTCTGCCAAAAAGACAAATTAAACATAATATGAGAATAATTCCGGACACTCTGGAGTACTATGAGGCACATCCTGAAAAGCAAATGGCTCTGATGTTTTGGGTGCTCAAAAAGCCTTTGATAATGTGAGTTGGCTTTATGTTACTACAATTGGCACAAATGGGCTTTGGTAAAAATTTTATATGTGCCATTGAGACTATATATTGTGAACAAACTGCAAGGGTTTTGATAAATGGAGAATTGACAGAGCCTATAGATATAAGAAAATGGACTAGGCAAGGTTGCCCATTGTCACCTCTGCTGTTTGTGTTAACATTAGAAATGTTAAACAGGTGTATTAGAGAAGATAAACAAATAAAAGGAATGAAAATTAAAAAAGAAGAGTATAAGTTACAAGCCTTTGCAGGTGACCTGGTATTTATATTAGAGGATCCACTAGAATCTGCACTTAAATTGACAGAAAGAATAGAAGAATATGGAAAAGTAGCAGGTTTGAAAATTAATAAAGATAAAACAAAGATATTAACAAAAAATATGCTAGTGAGACGGAAGAAAGAGCTGGAAGAAGCTTTAGAAATACAGGTCACAAGCAAGGTTAAGTATTTAGGGATATATATTACAGCAAGATGTAGTACACTGAAGGAGGATAATTACATTAAACTTATTTATTTATTTTATTTATTTATTAATTGCTCACAACTCTGCCGAGGATCTGGCTGTGGCCTGGCAACGGGCTGCATCAGAGGCCCTCGACAGGGTTGTCCCCATGCGTCCCCTTACGTCGTGGATCGGTTTGCTCCTTGGTATACTGAGGAGCTCCGGGAGATAAACGTCGTCGTGGGGGTTTAGAGACAGGTGGAGGTCTACCCGTTCTCAATCGATCGTGCCCAGCTAAGAGCCTATATTAGGACTTACCTGGTAGCTATGGGAGAGGCGAAGATCTTATCTCTCCACTCTCATAGCGTCCAGATAACCGCCCAGCCGCCCTGTTTGGGGTTACCCGTTCCCTCCTTCGTTTAGAGGAGGGGCGGACCCGTTGCGGGGCAGGGCTGAGGAGTTTGGTCAATATCTGGCGGATAAGATCGCTCGTATTCGGGGCGGGTTGTCCTCTAATTTGCAGTGGTCGGAGGAACGAGTTGTGGGTAGTCTGGCCACCGTTATCTGGGATGAGTTTGATCTTGTTTCCGAGGATGAAGTGGACAGGATTATGCGGCGACTGAGTTCCACCACATGTTTGTTGGACCCGTGTCCCTCCTGGCTGACTTATGCCGGGAGGCCACCTGCGGCTGGCTCCGGGCAGTTGTCAACGCTTCATTAAGGAGGTGTCTTCCCTTCTGCCTTGAAGGAGGCGGTGGTGAGACCCCTCCTGAAGAAGCCTGCCTTGGACCCGACCGTGTTAGACAACTTTCGTCCTGTCTCCAACCTTGGCTTTTTGGCGAGGTTGTTGAAGTGTGGTGGCTCAGCAGGTTCCGCTTTTCCTGGATGAAGCGGACTACCTGGATCCGTTACCAATCGGGCTTCCGACCCGGTTACAGCGGAGACGGCATTGGTCGCACTGATGGATGATCTCTGGAGGGCCGGGACAGGGGTTTTCCTCTGTCCTGGTCCTATTGGACCTCTCAGCGGCTTTTGATACCATCGACCATGGTATCCTTTGCGTCGCCTCGGGGTTGGGAGTGGGGGGCACTGTTCTTCAGTGGTTCTCCTCCTACCTCTCGGGGCGGTCATGTCGGTGTTAGTGGGAGGGGTTCGGTCGACCCCGAGGGCTCTCTCTTATGGAGTCCCACAGGTCGGTCCTTCCCTCTCTTATTTAATATCTACATGAAACCGCTGGGTGAGATCATCCGTGGTTTTGGGGTGAAATTCCATCAGTGCGCTGATGATACTCAGCTGTACTTTTCCACCCTGGCCAGATCAGTGATGCCCTCTCCCTGATGTCGGTGTTTGGATGCGTGGGATCTGGATGGGTAGGAACATGCTCCGACCCAACCCAAGACTGAGTGGCTGCGTGCGGCGTCTCCGCCCATCCAGGATTGTTTATCCTTGGCCATAGGGGTGAGGTGTTACCCCTGTGGATAGGGCCCGAATCTGGGGGTCCTCCTGGATGTCACGGCTCCGGTTGGAGGAGCAGGTGGGGGCCGTCGCCAGGGGCCTTTGCCCAGCTCCGTCTTGTTGACAACAGCCCTTTTCTGGATGGGACTCCGCCATACGGTCACTCACGCCCTTGTCACCTCGAGACTAGACTACTGCGCTCTCTATCTAGGACTGCCCTTGCATACCATCCGGAGATTGCAGTTGGTGCAGAATCGCGGCAGCTTGAGGCGGTGATGGGAGTTACCGGTTCTCTCATGTTACCCCTTCGTGGCCTGCATTGGTTGCCGATTAGCTCCGGGTGAGATTCAAGGTTTTAGTTTTGACATTCAAAGTCCTACGACATGGGTCCCCAATATCTGAGGGCGTCTTCTTCCAATATCTAGTGCCGGCCGCCCTGTGCGGGCTCATAGGCAGAGACTCCTCGGGGTCCCATCGGCGAGTCAATGCGGTTGGTATTTCCCGGCACGAGCTTTTCTGTTGCGCCCCCGACCTCTGGAATCAACTGCCTCTGGAGCTCCGTCCCCCTGATCTCCGCACCTTCCGCCGTGAATTAAAAACTTGGTTGTTTGACCAACCCGGGTTGTGACCCTCCTGGGGAGGGATGTTTTTATTTTATTGTTGTGTTCTATATTTGGGCTTGTTGGTTTAATGCTTTTTAAATATTTATTGTTCTATGTTTTTAGCTGTGAGGCAGCCCAGTCTTGAGGAGATGGGCGGCATACAAGTTCAAATATAAATAAATAAATAAATAAATAATTGATTTAGTATGTCAGCCTCTCCCAAAGGACTCGGGTGGTCACAGCTAAAAATACAATAAATAAATTACCTAAAAACATATTCAACAATTACAACTTAAACAGCAGAGAAGCACAAACTTGGAAAAATGGAAAAATTTACAACTATCATTGATTGGGAGAATATCAACAATTAAGATGAATGTATTGCCCAGAATCTTATATTTATTCCAGACAATCCCAATTAGACTAGGGAAAGAGTTTTTTGAAGATTTAAATAAAATGATGCTGAAATATATATGGCAAGGTAAAAAAGCAAGAATAAAACTTAAGTTGTTGCAGGATGCAAGAATAAGAGGAGGGTTTGCTTTGCCCAATTGGGAACTATACTACCAGGTGGCAAATTTGATGTGGGTAAAAGACTGGATAACACTAAGGAACACTAGATTATTGACTTTAGGAGGACATGATTTGCTATTGGGGTGGCATGCATTCCTTTGGTATAGGGAACTAAAACACAAGGGTATTTTAGAAGACATTATATCCGAGAAGCTTTGTTTTTAAACTGGGAGAAGATTAAAAAACATTATTACTTGAAAATTCCATATGGATATCTACTATTGAAGCTTTTTCATATCCAGTAATATACAAAAAGGAACAAACAGTTAGATATGGTGAGATACTGAATGAAAAGGGTGAACTTAAATCTATGCAAGCATTGGAAGAACAAGGTATAAAAATGAATTGGTTTTCATATTTGCAAGTACAATCTAGATTTGATAAAGATATTAAAATAGAAGGTATTTATAACAAGTTGACTGGGTTAGATAAAATATTGATGGGTACTGATGAAAAGGTGATTAAAAAACTTTATGGATATTTTTTAGAATTTAAAATGGAAGAGGAACAAGTTAAAGAAACAATGATTGCATGGGGAAATTTTTGGATATGGGATTGATTTAGAGAAATGGGAAAAATTATGGTCTCAGAATTATAAAATGACAATGTCAACTGCTTATAAAGAAAATTTGTATAAGATGTTTTACAGGTGGCACTTACCCCATCGAGAATTAAGAATGTTCAAGAATAAATCAGATAAATGTTGGAAATGTCATCAGATACCTGGATCATATTACCATATGTGGTGGACATGTTTGGATGCAAAAAGATATTGGACTAAAATCCACAGTGGTTGGAAAAATGATACAACAACACATAGACTTGAAACCAGAAATATTTTTATTGGGAATTATACCAGATATCTACAATAAAGAGCTGAAATATTTGCTTGTAAATGTTTTAACAGCAGCTAGAATTGTATTTGCTAAAAACTGGAAGAATGATAAAATACCTATGCAGGAGGAAGTGATTAAGAAAATTATGGACTGTGCTGAAATGAGTAAATTGACATTTGAAATTAGAGAACAAGAAGATAAACAATTTTACAAGATATGGGATTTGTTTTATCAATGGTTGGGTAAAAAGTTTTGATAATGTAATAGACTATATAATTTTGTAATAGAAATATAATAGATTGATATAAAATACAATGTAGACATATATAACCATTGGATGAAAATACAACATAAATTTTAGATTAAAATATATCTCTCATATACATGATGAAATAAATAGTTTAATTGTATATAAGTAATAATTGATAAATATATAAGAATGTCTTATTGATAATATGAGAATTTTTTGATAAATTGTGAGTGATGACTATGAAAGGATAACACAAAGGATTTGTAACCAACTGACACACTGTATGTATATATGGAAGATAGGTTTTTATGTTTGTATGTCTTGTTTGTCTGTTTTAAAATAAAAACTTTTTTCAAAAAAAATGTTACAACTTTTGTGATATGGGATATACTTATTCAAATATAACTGCTCACTAAACTCTCATTTGTAAGTTGTATTTATTGTCTAACTTTGCATGCTTATGTTTACCAGAAGAATTTATTATATTGTCAGCAAAAGCTATACTTTGAAGTCTGGAACCACAATGGTTGGAAAAGGGTGATTTCCAGTTGCAATGCATTTACTTACCAAACAATTCAGTCCTAAAGCTGTATGTAATAAAGAGAAACATATTTTAATATATTGTTTATAGCTGTGTGATGCTGTAATAGCAGGATGTTGCAGGGTTTGTAAACGCATATAAGGAATCCCAATTTTTCATTCTTTAGGATTATCAGCTGAAATGTACTTCAAAGCAAGGCTAAAGTGTGCTTGTTTGCATACCAGCCGCATGTAAAGTTAGTTTTGGCATTAGTTAGCTTCCTAACATGCTTAAAGCATTTTGCTCTTTTTGGCTGTATAGGACTATTTTGCCCATAAAAAAAAAGAATGATTAGCAGCAATTAAAAAAAGATATTAGAAAGTAATGAGAGTGACAAGGCCT
>SOZL01001412.1:0-31569 GCA_009733165.1 Naja naja
GCAACAGGATAACATGGTCGATGGTATCAAAGCATGAGGATCTAACAGGACCAGGACAGAGAAATCCCCTGTCCCAGCCCTCCAGAGATCATCAACCAGTGTGACCAATGCCATCTCCGTGCTATACCCGGGTCGGAAGCCCGATTGGTATGGATCCAGGTAGTCCACTTCCTCCAGGAAAAGCGGAAACTGCTGAGCCACCACACTCTCAACAACCTTCGCCAGAAAACGAAGGTTGGAGACTGGGAAAGTTGTTCAATACAGCTGGGTCCAGGGCAGGCTTCTTCAGGAGGGGCCTCACCACAGACTCTTTCCAGGTAGCGGGGAAAGAGCCCTCCAATGAAGCATTGACCACTGCCTGAGCCAGCGCACGCGTGACCTCCTGGAGGCATATACCAACCAGGAAGGGCACGGGTCCAACAAACATGTGGTGGAACTCAGCCATCACATAATCCTGTCCACTTCATCCTCAGAAACAGGATCAAACTCAGTCCAGATCACATTGGCCAGACTACTTGCACCCCCAACATCAGACCACTGCAAATTAGAGCTCAACCCCTCCCGGATCCGAGCGATCTTATCCAACAGATATTGACCAAATTCCTCAGCCCTACCCAAGCGGGTCCACTGCTCCCCGGCTGTAGGAGGGAGTGGTGACCCTAAACAGGGTGGCCGGGCGGTTATCTGCAGATGCTATGAGAGTGGAGAAATAAACCCTTCTCTCCGCTCCCACAGCTGCCAGGTAAGTCCTAATATAGGCTCTTAACTGGGCTCGGTCGAGAACTGAATGGGTCGACCTCCACCTGCTCTCTAAGCCCCTCCTCTGTTGCCTTCATCTCCCAGAGCTCTTGGGGTATACCAGGGAGCTAACGGGATCTGTGCCCGAGTAAGGGGGCGTGGGCAGAGCTGTGGATAAGGGATGTGGAAGAAACCCCAGTTCCGCCTGGAACCTCTTAGGGTCCATCAGGTGTCTGGGGCGGAACCATCTAGGTGGCTCCTCATCCCAGCGGTGTGGGGCAGCTTGTCGGAAGACCAGCCGTAGGAGATAATGATCTGACCATGGAGCGGGATGGACAGTAAAATCACCCCCCCCCAGATCATTACGCCACTGTTCTGAGACAAAAACCAGGTAGACTGTGTTACCCCCCTCATGAGTCGGGCCTTGAATCACCTGGGTCAGGCTCATGGCCACCATGGAGGCCATGAATTCCTGGGCCAAACCAGCCGCCGCCCCCAGAGAGGGCAAATTGAAGTCACCCAGGACCATAAGGCCTGGGAACTCCACCGCCACCTCCGAGACGGCATCGAGAAGCCCAGGCAGGGCAGCTGCCACACAGCTGGGGGAAAGGTATGTGAGCAGCAAGTCCACCCGACCCCCAGGCCCTCACCTCAGGAGGAGGGCCTCACACCCGCCTATCTCCAGAACAGTGACCTCCCTTGGAATCAGGGTTTCCCGAATAACAACAGCCACCCCCCCCACCTCTCCCCTGGGCTCGTGACCGGTGCAACACCCGAAAACCTGGGGGGCATAAATCAACCAGAGGGACTCCACCCTCTGGCCCCAACCAGGTCTCGGTGATACAAGCCAGGTCCGCGGCCTCCTCAATCACCTCACAGAGGAGGGATGCCTTGTTAACCACGGACCTGGCATTAAAATACACCAGTTGGAGCCCAGGGGTCCTAGATCCCAAATCCCCAGGGAATTGGGAAGAGGCAGAGGGGTCAAAGTGTGCCACTGCTCGAAGACAGTGAGGGCGCGCTCCCCTTACATGATATGGCCCCATGCCTCGTCATCTCCTGCCAAACCCAACCACCCTGGAGATCGCTGCTCCCGCCCTCCTCCCTGGGGCCCTGCAGGCTCCCTCCCCCCACCCCCCCACCATGGTCCTGCCCCGAACTGTGCTGAGCTCCCTCATTACAACAACCCACCCCTCTCCCTAACCCCCTTAAAAAATGGTCTAAAAATTTCACCAGTGAGGCCCTCGAACCCCTCTTTCTACCCCTCCCAGGACCCCAACCCCTACCCACACCATGCCATCTCTCAGGATTCCACAATCCGTCCTCGAGATAGGCCAGAGAAAGTCCTGCAGGCCAAACCCAGGAGAGAGGGGACTCACTTAAGGCCTGCAAGTCCGTTATCGAGTAAGTCCTTTAACTTCTTTTCTTCTTCCATTATTTACACTTTATATGTAGGGTTTATTGCTCTCATTGACCTTTGCTCTCTTGCTTCTTTTGGTTCCACCCTTCCACCTATAGCTCCTTCTTCTCGTGTCCTTTCTTCTCTTTTTTCTTTTTCTCTTTCTTTAACCATCTCCTCTCGAAGTTTAATTATTTCCTCGTCTCTTGTTCTCTCTTCTTCTTTTCCTCTAAAATATTTGTCATGAAATTGTTCTGCTTTCTCTATTGAGCCCAGTCTATGTCTTTGTTCTTGCCAAGTGAACATCAAGCCTTCTGGAATCAACCATCTATAGTCTACCTGCCTCCCAGCTGTGTTGCAATGGCCCTGCCTGGGCTGCTCGAGGGAGTAGCCAGGTTGGCGATTGAGTTCCCCAGGCTGATGGTGCTTGGGGACTTCAATCTGCCGTCCCTTGGAGAATCCTCGAGTGTAGCCCAGGAGTTCATGGCCTCCATGGCAACCATGGACCTGACCCAAGTAGTTCAGGGCCCGACTCATGGGGGCACATGCTCGATCTGGTTTTATCTCTGAACAATGGCCATGATCTGAAATTGGGGAAATAGTCACTCAGCCCTTGTCATGGTCAGATCATTCCCTTGTAGATTGGACTTCCTGATGACCACTCCACGCAGGGAGGTGGGACCGACTAGGTGGTTCCGCCCCAGGCCTAATGGACCCAATCGGGTTTCAGAGGAGCTTGGGGAGTTTCCGGCTTCCCTAGCCCACAGCTCGACTGAGGCCCTGGTGGAAGCCTGGAATAGCGCGGCCAGGGCCATAGATCGGGTTGTGCCTTTGTGGACTCTCACCACCCGGACCTCGAAATCTCCTTGGTTTACCGAGGAACTCGAGAGATGAAGCGGCGGAAGAGATGCCTAGAAGCGCTGGAAGAAAAGTTGGGCTGAATCTGACGGACACTGTTAGGGCGTCATATTGGCCCTATCTAGTGGCGATAAGAGTGGCACAACGATCATATTGGGCCAGTCTTATCGGCGTCTGCAGGACTGTCGCCCGCCGCCCTGTTTTGGGTGACATGCTCCCTCTTAAGATCTGAGGAGGGGAGGAACCCCTGCAGGGAAGGGCGAGGAATTTGCTCAGTTTCTGCAGATAAAGTCGCTCAGATTGGTCAGACTTGGACTCTGGCTGGGCAGAGTCCACTGAGGTGGTAGAGGCAGGTCTTAGTCCAGTTATCTGGGATGAGTTTGTCCCGGTTGGCCCTGATGATTTGGACAAGGCCCTGGGAGCAGTGAATGCCACCACCTGTTTACTGGACCCATGTCCCTCCTGGCTTGTTTCGGCAGGCCAGGAGATGACATGCAGCTGGCTCCAGGAGATTATAAATGCTTCTTTGGGTGAGGGGTGTGTTCTGCTCGCCTTGAAGGAGGCTGTGGTTAGGCCCCTCCTCAAGAAGCCTTCCCTGGACCCGGCTGTTTTAAATAACTTCGTCCTGTCTCCAACCTTCCTTTTTGGGAAGGTTGTTGAGTGGTGGCTCCAGCTCCTTCGGGCCTTGAATGAAGCTGATTATCTGGATCCCTTGCAGTCTGGTTTCAGGCCGGGTACAGCACTGAGGCGGCTTTGATCACACTAGTGGATGATCTCTGGCGGGACCGGGATGGAGGGTCTCCCTCCATCCTGGTGCTTCTTGACCTCTCAGCAGCTTTCGATACCATCGATCATGGTATCCTTCTGAGTTGGCTCAGGGGGTTGGGAGTGGGAGGCACTGTTCTACGGTGGTTCTCCTCCTATCTATCTGACCGGACTCAGTCGGTGTTGGTGGTGGGGCGGAGATCGAGCCCTAGGGCCCTGCCATGTGGGGTCCCTCAGGGTTCTATTCTCTCCCCCTCCTATTTAATATCTACATGAAACTGCTGGGTGAGATCATCCGTTGACACGGGATCGGGTATCATCAGTACGCTGATGATACCCAGTTGTACATCTCTGTCCCCGGTCAATCTAGTGATGCCGTGGAGGTGATGTCCCAGTGTTTGGAGGCTGTGAGGATCTGGATGGGGACTAATCGGCTCAGACTCAACCCTGACAAGACCGAGTGGCTGTGGGTCCTGCCTCCTTGGGCTTCAGTTGATTATCCAACTTTGGCACTGCGGGGAGAGAAATTGCTCCCCTCAGAATGAGTTCACAACTTGGGGGTCCTTCTGGATCCACAGCTACAATTTGACCACCATCTTACGGCTGTGACCAGGGGGGCCTTTGCACAGGTTCACCTGTTGCGCCAGTTGCGACCCTTCCTGGACCGAGGGGCTTTACACACGGTCGCTCATGCCCTTATCACCTCTTGATTGGATTACTGTAATACGCTCTACATGGGGCTGCCCTTGAAGAGCACTCGGAGACTTCAGCTGGTGCAAAATGCAGCTTGTGATGATTATGGGGGCACTTAGGTGCACCCATATAACACCTATCCTCCGTGAGCTGCATTGGTTACCGGTGGTCTTCCGGGTGCAATTCAAGGTGCTAGTGACAACTTTTAAAGCCCTTCATGGCTTAGGAGTGGGATACCTTCGAGACCACCTACCTTATGCCTCCCAGCGCCCAGTTAGATCCCAGAGGGAAGGCTTGCTCCAGATACCGTTGGCCAGACAATGTCGGCTGGCAGGCCCGCGGGCTAGGGCCTTCTCTGTGGCGACACCGTCCCTTTGGAATATGCTCCCTGCAGAGATTAGAACCATCCCAATCTACCTGCTTTCCAAAAGCCGTTAAGACCTGGCTTTGTCAGAAGGCATGCAATTGAGACTTCTGTTCTTCCCTCTTGTATGTTTGGACGATATGAATGAGTTTTTTGATTTTTATACTGTATAGGAAATGTTTTTAGTTGTTGTACGCCTCGAGTTCCCGATGAGGGAAGAGGCGGGATATAAATCAAATAAATAAATAAATAAATAAATAAATAAATAAATAAATAAATAAATAAATAAATCCACTTGTAGTTGAAGGGAGAAAAGAAAAATTACAATATCCCCCCCCCAAAAAAAACCCCAGTGTAGAAAGGCAAAGAAGGCCCAAAGAAAACACCAGCAGCAAAGGAAAAGAAAAGAGGAAAAAAACAATTTAGAATTGCCAGCTGTAGTTTTAGATTTAAGTCACAGAATGAGTCCAAACCGCAATATAGCATCCAAAAAGCCAAACAGCCAAAGTCAAAACATCAACAGAATATAGTCCAAGGTCACAGTAATCTTTTCTCTTTTGTTTCACTCTTCATCTGTTTACATTATTTTGCAAGAGTAACACCTGTTTAAACAATTATTCAGTGCTCACTCTCTATCTTCTCTTTTAAACAGCCTGTAACCAAAATAATTCAGCTTTTTATGTGACCTCTAGGTGGCAGTACTGCTCACCTTTCTCCTCTTTGTTATATTTTAGTCAAACAAATTCACTTTTAAAAGAGATAATAAAAAGGGAAAAATAGCCCAATTTTTTTGATTTAAAATAAAAATTAAATATGTATCTTCCTTTAATTATTATTATAAAGTCCAGTCCAGTTAAAGAAAAAAAATTATTTATTTATTTATTTATTTATTTATTTATTTATTTATTTATTTATTTATTTGTGGGACTTGTATGCTGCCCAATCTCCGAAGACTCGGGGTAGCTCACAATTAAAACAACAACAATAAATACTTAAAAAAGAATTAAACTAAACAAGCCCCAGGACATAATTACAAAATACAAAGATAAGAACCACCCCACCCGAGGGTCACAGCCCGGATTGGTTAAACAACCAGTTCTTTAGGTCATGGCGGAAGGTGCGGAGGTCAGGGGCCAGGCGGAGCTCCAAGGGAAGTTGATTCCAGAGGTCAGGGACCGACAGAATAGACGTCGTCCGCCAGCCGGCAGCCGGCACGAGTCCTTGTCTATGTGCTCGCAGGGCGGTTGGTATTCGATGTTGGCAGAAGTCGCTCCCTTAAATAATAAGGACCCATGTCATGTAGGACTTTGTATGTTAGAGTTAGAACCTTGAATCTCACCGAGTGCAACCGGCAGCCAATGCAGGCAGCGCAGGAGGGGGGCAACATGGGAGAACCGGGAAACTCCCATCACCACTCACGCCACCGCATTCTGCACCAGCTGCAATCTCCGGATGGTATGCAAGGGCAGTCCTAAATAGAGAGTATTGCAGTAGTTGAGTCGCGAAGTAACAGGGGCATGAGTACGCAGGGCATCTCGGTCCAGAAACGGGCAGAGCTGGCGAACCAGCTGGACCTGGGCAAAGGCCCCCCTGGCGACGGCACCCACCTGCTCCTCCAATCGGAGCCGTGCATCCAGGAGGACCCCCAGGTTCCTCACCCTATCCACAGGGGGCAACACCACTCTCCCTATGGTCAACGATGGACATTCCAAACTGGACCGAGATGCCGGTATGCACAACCACTCAGTCTTGGCCGGGTTGAGCCAAAGCATATTTCCGTCCATCCAGATCCGCACTGCATCCAGACAGCGAGTCATCATGGAGAGGGCATCACTGATCTGGTTTGGGGTGGAGATATATAACTGGGTATCATCAGCATATATTTTTTTTAATTACATTTTATATGCCGCCCTTCTCCAGAGACTCAGGGCGGCTTACAATTTTTGGGATACAACCCAGTGTGCTCAGCAATAGCCTTCATTCCATTGTATATGCCTGCTTATTACTAAGCGGCATTTTTACAAGGTCCCAACAATCTTGGGTCCTCAATTTACCTACCCCGAGAGGATGGAAGGCTGAGTCAACCTTGAGCTTGGTGGGATTCGAGCCTACAGCAGTTGTAGGCAGCTGGAACTTAAGTGCAGGCAATTAACAGCCTGAGCCACCCAAGGCCCTTGATTCATGGATATAATAGAGGAGGTCTACAATATTTAGTAAAATGGAAGGGATATCCTTTAGGTGAGACGTCATGGGTTGGCCACATAGCTGTTAATACACCACGTCTTCAACAGAGGTTCCATAAACAGTACCCTGGGAAACCCAAGGGGGGGACATGAACCACCATGGTGATAATTATTCCCTTTTTACTGCTTTACAGGCAGATCTCTGGTAGAGGGGGCCGCCTGTCGGGCTCCGAGTTCACCCAGAGCCCAGCAGCTCCAAATATGCCTCGCAGCAAGTCAGCTAGCCATGTCACCTTATCTCTGCTGCTGCCGGATATGTATTTCTGCTTGTGTGCTGGCTGATGGCTTTGGAATGACTCAGCAGAGCTGAGGATGGATTCTGCAACAACTGCAGGGCTGCTGGAACTGGCTCTTTATTGATGTGGTGCATATTGTTAAAGGGGGTTGGGGCACATATAGGTGGTAATTAGGACTTAGGTTAAAACATGGTGAAGGTGGCACCAGGTGGAGATCAGTTAGTGAGGGTTGGAATAGGGTAGGGATGTAGACATGTTATAGGGTTAATAGCATTTTGGGATAATGGGTCAGGCGTGGCCAAAATTAGACTTGTGTATAGGCCTGGGTGTGGTGGGATGTGTCTCATGATAATGGTGATAAAAGGAAAGGGAGCAAACTCAAACCCAACTCTAACCTTGCCTGGCTTTTAGCCATTCTTGCCTGATTAGAGTATTTGTTGTTTGATGCTATATTGAATAAACCATCATTGTCCTAAACAGGAGCTGGAGTTTGGATTCATTTAAAGACAAATCTTCAGTACTCAAGGACTGGCTGAGAGAAAGAAGGTTTTATTTGTTGTTTTGTCTGTTATAAAACTTTTTTAAAAAAAAACATGTCCGGCACTGCCTGGGTGTAGCCGTCTCTGAGACACAAGAGCTCGCAATGCCTCCCCATCTCTAATCTGACAAGTTCAGTAACTTGTGTGGCTGGGGTTCCACCTATTAAAGTCCTGTCAACCTGTTCAAACCTAATTGGGTTCTTAAGGGGTTTCGTTTTTATCCCTAGTTGTTCCACTATGTGTAATCCAATTAAGCATCTGGTACAGCCTGTATCTATCACTGCCTCCAATTCCCCTTGCTCACCCGTCTCTGGCACTGTCAGCTTCACTTTAACAGTAAAAGGGGGAATGGGTGCACTCACCATTAGGTCATCTTCATAGTTAGCCTCTCCTGGAAGAGGTTTCTTTGGCTGGAGGTTCCTCACTCTCTTCCGTGGGGAGGGGAACCTCTACGGCTTGTCTGGCAAATTGACTGGTCTCTGGGGGCTTCCGCAGAGCCCTTCTGCCTCTGGCAGCTGTAGCTGGCCATGGTTGCGGAACTGGTGCAGGTGCCAGACACTCAGAAGCCTGATGACCCGCTTGACCACAATGGTAGCATTTGATAATCCCTGTAGTTTGGGTAGGAGTGGCTTCAGCAGGCTTAGTCAGAGAACGTCTGGCCAAAGTTCTCCTTGGGGGCCTCTCAGATGAAAGTTTGCGGTGTGGGTGAATTTCTCTATCCAGAGCTATGGACATGGTATATGTCAGGTTTCGAAGTAATGAAATCCATGTTAAAAGAAAAATAACAAAGTACATCTTCAAAAAGGGCCTTGGTGGTGCAAGCTGTTAATAGCCTAGCACTTAGTTCCAGCTGCCTGTAATTATTGCAGGCTCGAATCCCACCAGGCTCAAAGGTTGACTCAGCCTTCCATCCTCTTGGGGTAGGTAAACTGAGGACCCAAGATTGTTGGGGGCAATAAGCTGACTTTGTAAAAATGCCGCTTAGTAATAAGCAGGCATATACAACGGAAGGAAGGCTATTGCTGAGCACATTGGGTTGTATCTCAAAAATTGTAAGCCGCCCTGAGTCTCCGGAGAAGGGCAGGATATAAATATGAATAAAAAATTTTTAAAAAAGATTTCTTTTATTTAGGAAAACATCAAATTGGCAAAGTCCACGGTAATTCCAGATCTGACCCAACCCGGAATTACCCCACAATATTAGAAGTTAGAAACAACCCCCGAAGTCACATTCTCCAATAGAAGTATTACAATGTTGCTTGATGTCATAAATCTCCACCTCCAAGGCCTCAAGCCCGGACAGCTCATTTCCCACGGGAAAGAAGATCACCTAGCCATAATACTCTCTTTATCTCCACTCCTCCTACCTTAGGAATGTGTCAAGCCCACAACTTTTCCGCCCATGACTACCACAGGGAAAATAAGAAAAAGAATATATACTAAGACCAACTAAAATGGCTACACTTATGACAATTTTGGGCTTGACAGTATACCAGTCTTACAGTCGCTCTGGTACCCCTCGGACTCCACAGGCTCTTCTGACTTCTTGATCAATGGTTTCTTTAAAATAGTGCAGAAGTATTCTGTCAGGCCAATGTCCAAGATTTCCTGAAACCCATCTAAAGTCCCATACAAAGTCTTTTATGGGTCAATTACCTTGCTTCATCACTTTTATTTTGTCTTCATTTTCACCTACTCTGTCAGGGTCTTCATATCTGGCCCAGAGCAGCTCAACAAACCCATCTGCATCATTTAGCTCAGCAGCCCCCTCATTGTGTAGCTGGGCTATCCAGTCAGAAGCGTCTCCTTCAATCATCCCATCTGCAATCGCTGAAACTAAGTCATGATCTGTCTCATATTATTCTCTATATTTCTATATATAAAAGCAAAAAAGCATTCATGCGTCATCACAAAATCTCCAGAACCGTAAAGCCTACAAACTTGAAATTTGGCACGTATGTTCCTCTTGTCTTCTAGGTACTCACTAAGAAAGGATTTTCCGAAATGACCATCAGAGCATTAGTATTTCCTATATTATTATTAACACGCTCTGATGCTAAGGAGTTCTACTCCCCCTCCTGTTAGATTTTGCAGCATAAATTCACGTCCAGAAAACACACAGATGACTGGTTTAGCAGGATCATTAACTTCTTTATAAACATATTAACATATTGAAGTAAAGTTTACAACACTATTAGTAGATTCTTTCAACATAACATAAGCAAACACACAAGCAGCAGCTCAGAGCAGATATCAGTTTCAGCAAGCAAACAAAACTAGTTTCACTTTCAATTCTCAGCAAGGCACACAGAGCCGAACCACACCCAGGCTGTCAGCTCCCATTGGCTGGTCTGTTGTCATGCTTAGTTTGTTAACCATGTCTCTGCCAGTTAATGAATATACTCTGACACCTCCCCACCTGAAAAGAAATCTGTTCCATGCTCTGATGCTAAGGAGTTCTACTCCCCCTCTCCACCTGAACTGTTTGAGTTTCCAAACAGCCCTCTGATGCTAAGGAGTTCTATTTCCCCTCCCCACCTGAAAAGAAATCTCTTCCTACTGCAGTTCAGCTAAGCCATGCCCAGGCTCCTTGCTGTCTCCTTGCTCACACAGCAAATACTGTTTCCGTTTCCAAACAGGTGTGAACTCTCTCACACATTGACAGGAAGGTAGTCAGATGAATACCGATGGATACTGGTAGACAGAGGCAGATTCCCCCCCTTATTTTCTTCCCCAAAAACTTGCCCGATCACATAGTTTTGCAGCAAAGCATGGGTACCCTGCTAGTTTTCAAATACTAGTGGCTTACCCTGTCAGTATTGATCAGTTGCTTCACAAAAAGTGTTTTGATTGGTGCTGGGTCTCTACAGCCTCAGGCAGAGAAGGGCTATTTTGCACCCCTCCCTCATATGTTCTTTAAAATACAGTTTCCCAGCATTCCTTTAGAAACCTCCAACATGCAAACTGTGGTTACTCATCCTAAAATGAATCCTCTTTACCTGAAGCTTCAAAATTAGCTGTTTTCTGGGAAGGTGTGTGTCGGGCTTCAGCAATCCTACTGACTCATCCTCTGGTGTGAAGCCTGACACAGTATCTTAGGTGGGGAAAGAGTCCGACACTCCTGCCATTTCCAATATGCTGGTTTGAACGAGGAAAGGATCTTCCATTCCTGGAGTTCCCATATCGACTCGAACCGTCTCTACCTTATCGGCATGATCATCTAGCAGGGAACTGCTTGGGGGATGGTTTTATCGCCACCTACCCTTCCTGGCTGACGGAGCACGACACAAGGGCTCACTGGGAATCGGGGTGGTGGTGGTTTAACGTGGTTTGCCAAGACAGAACGGCTCCTTTAACGGCGACTCGGGATTTGAGATGTGTGTGTGGCTCGGAGAGGGACGTAATTTTCCACTATTGATCTATTAGTTGCATTTAGCATTGCGGGGTGGAGGCGGTTAGGACTAATGAGCCGGCGGATGTTAGTTAGCTGCATGGGGTGGGACTGCATAATAAAACACGCTGAGAGGCAGATGGTCTCAGCGCTGGCTTTAATCAGAATAACCATTGTTGCCATGTTGGGAGGAAACGAGTTAAAATAAACAAATCTACCCACAAAGGACTGTGAGTAACGTAGTTTATTGCCAAAGTTTCTATGAAACCAAACGGAGACTGACAGAAAGCCAGCGCTCTCCTTTATTTTCATTTCACAAGACAGTTTTCTTTTTGAACCATGGCAGAACGCACAGATCCAGAATGGATGGTGGAGGAAGGCACAGAGGTGGCTGAAGACAATGGTGGGAATGGCCAGGAACGACAGACTGTGGGAGCAAATAGGGAGGAAGTGCCATTGACAGTACCACCGGTGGTCAAGCCCAAAACAACTAAGGGTCAAAGGGAAGTGCAGTTGAGTGACCCCAGCCATGGCTACAAAGGGGAAAAGGGGAAAGAAGATAGGCAAAAGGAGCATCTGATGGATTGGAAAGTGAAGCGTTGGCCTGGGTCTGATGAAAGTCATTAGGCAGTTCCTGGAAGTGACACGTTAGAGATGTTAAGGATGCAATTTGGGGATGTGACTTTAAAAGAATCAAAGGAAAGGGGGACCTCAGTTCGTAAACCAGCATATCGCTCTGAAAAAGACCCTTTATGTACATCTAGTCCATTAGGGTATCCAGAGTCTGAGGTTGGGAGAGGTTTAGAATGATCGGATTTACATTCTAGGAGAATGGAGGATAGAGGCATGGAGGAAGATAGATATTCCATGAGACCTCACTTATCAGACCCACTGGACATGGATTATGGAGGCCACTGGGGAGGTCAAGCACCAGGGAGGTCGAGCCCCCCTCCTCTAGCAGCCACGTTTGATGGGACTGCAAATAAAGTGGCTGTTTTCTTAGGTCAAGTATTAAACCATATTTATTTATTTATTTATTTATTTATTTATTTATTTATTTATTTATTTGACTTGTATGTCGCCCCTCTCCCGAACGGACTCGGGGCGGTTCACAGTTAAAACCAGTACAATAAATAATTACCTAAAATAGTATTAGACCAACAAGCCAAATTACTAAAACAAATTATAAAACAACCCCCCCCCCCAAGAGGGGTCAGCACAGCGCAGCCTGCTCAAATAGCCAAGTTTTCAAGTCGTGGCGGAAGGCGCGGAGATCAGGGGCCAGGCGGAGCCCCAGAGGTAGTTGATTCCATAGGGCGGGAGCCGCCACAGAATAGGCCCTCCCCCGCATCACCGCCAAGCGACATTGAGTCACAGACGGCACGCCGAGGAGTCCCTGCCTGTGCGCTCATACAGGGTGGTTGGTATTCGATGCCGGCAGTAGACGTTCCCGTAGATAGCCCGGACCCATGTCTCATAGGACTTTGAATGTCAATACCAAAACCTTGAATCTCATTCAGAGGGCAACCGGTAGCCAATGCAGCTCACGCAGGAGGGGTGTAACATGGGACTACCGGGAAACTCCCATCACAACCCACGCGGCCGCATTCTGCACCAGCTGAAGCCTCCGGATGGTATGCAAGGGCAGTCCTAGATAGAGAGCGTTGCAGTAGTCAAGCCGTGAGGTGACAAGTGCCTGAGTGACCGTGCGTAGGGCATCTCAGTCCAGATATGGGCGTAACTGGCGAACCAGCCGGACCTGGGCAAAGGCCCCCCTGGCCACAGCTCCCACCTGCTCCTCCAACCTGAGCCATGAGTCCAGGAGGACCCCCAGATTCCGTGCCCTGTCCACGGGGAGCAACACCTCTCCCCCCATGACCAAAGATGGAATCTCCTGACTGGGCTGAGATGTCTGCACGCACAACCACTCTGTCTTAGGCAGATTGAGCCGAAGCATGTTACTGTCCATCCAGATCCATACCGCATCCAAACAGCGGGACATCACGGAGAGGGCATCACTGATGTGGCCTGGGGTGGAGAAGTATAACTGCGTATCATCAGCGTACTGATGATACTTCACCTCAAAGCCACGGATGATCTCACCCAGCGGTTTCATATAGATGTTGAACAGGAGGGGTGAGAGGACCGACCCCTGAGGGACCCCACAAGTGAGAGCCCTTGGTGTCAACCTCTGCCCCCCTGCCAACACCGATTGCGAGCGTCCCGAGAGGAAGGAGGCGAACCACTGCAACACAGTGCCTCCCACTCCCAACCCCCCGAGACGCCGCAATAAGATACCATGGTCAATGGTATCGAAAGCCACTGAGAGATCTAACAGGACCAGGACAGAGGAAAAACCCCTGTCCCGAGCCCTCAGGAGATCATCCATCAGTGCAACCAATGCCGTCTCCGTGCTATACCCAGGTCGAAAGCCCGATTGGTACGGATCCAGGTAGTCCGCTTCCTCCAGGAAAAGCAGAAATTGCTGAGCCACCACACTCTCGACAACCTTCGCTAGAAAGCAAAGGTTGGAGACTGGACGAAAGTTGTTCAATTCGGCTGGGTCCAAGGCAGGCTTCTTCAGAAGAGGCCTCACCACTGCCTCCTTCAAGGCAGCGGGAAAGGTACCCTCCCCCAGAGAAGCATTGACCACTGCCTGGAGCCAGCCGCATGTCACCTCCCTGGCGGCATAGACCAACCAGGAAGGGCATGGGTCCAACAAACATGTGGTGGAACTCATTTTGATTTATACTCCCATTGTTATCACTCAAATTGGTCCATGGTAGTGGCTGTTACTGGGGTATTAGTGGGACAAACTTACGAATGGGCAGCTGATTTATATCGCCATAGAGTGGAGGAATTGGGGGATATATGGCGATTCTTAGCTGCATTAAAAACCCAGTTTGAAGATACATCGGCAGACAAGAAAGCAGAAGAGGATTTGTTGGCTGTGAAACAAAAAGGGAGAACAGCTTGAGACTATGTAAATGATTTCCGGCGATTGGCTGGTAAACTGCCTTCATTACCAGAGAGTTTATTGATTCATATATTTAAAGAAGGACTGGACCCTAAACTACATCAGGCTTGCCTATATAGGGGTTCGTATACTACATTAACCAATTGGTATCGTGTGGCAATAGAATTAGATGATGGTTTACGTTGGTTGCCACCGAGGCTGGAAGGATTTGGGCAACCATGAAAGATTATAGGATCGAGTATAAAACCGCAACCCAGAATGATCCCGATGCAAAATATTAGAAGAACATTCAAATGTTTTCACTGTGATAGGCCAGGGCATCGGGCTATGGATTGTCCAATTCCACCCATGACAGTGGTGAAAGATCCTCGAACTGGTTCAGAATTGAGTAGGACTAAACCAGGTAGATGAGATTGGCTTGACCAGGACAAGGTGCGGGGAGTAATGGTTACTTTGCCAGATGTTCCAGTGGAAGATGAAAGATCCACTATGCCATCTACTACTTTGGGAGAAGGTGAACTGGAAAATGAAATGCCAGATGACCCAATGGTAAGTAAGCCCATTCATCCTTTTATTTTACCCATTTATTTATGGAATAAATGGATTGATCAGGGAATCAAGGTGGGGGCGTTGATAGATTCGGGATGCACAAGGCGTTTAATAACACAAGCAGTGGTTGCTAAATTAAATTTAAGAGTTATAAAATTAGGTGTTCCTATTAAATTTGAACAGGTGGACATGTCTATATTGGGTGGAGCTCCAGCAACTCACAGAACAGAATACATCAAAATGGTGATGGGGCAGCACGGGGAGTGGATTTCTTTTGTGGTAGTTCCTCACATGAATGAAGCATTAATTTTAGGGCTAGCTTGACTTGATAAATGGGAGCCAACTATACACTGGGAAGGGGGTTATTGTAAATTACGTCTAGCCATGGGCCCTACTCCACCAAGCCATGATGAATCATATCGAACATCTAATAATACAAAGCAAGTGGACAAGCGAGCAGCTCCCGAAAGGGCCTATCCGATCGAGTATGAAGACTTGGCAAATGTATTTAAGGAAGATGGTCCTGATTGTTTACCACTGCATCGACCTATGGATTGTGCCATAGAATTGATCCCGGGAGTGCCATTACCTAAACCACAAATGTATTCAGTGACCCAAAAGGAATTGGAAGAAATGAGAAAATACATCGACAAAAATTTAAAAAGAGGATTTATCACTCCAGGAAGATCTCATATGGCAGCGCCAGTGTTATTTCAGGAGAAAAAAGATGGTGGATTGTGTTTATGTGTAGACTATCGAGGGTTAAATGCCATATGTGTAGAACCATTGTACCCATTACCATTAATGAAGGACTTGCTAGCTACACTAGCCAAAGGACGTATATTTACAAAACTTGACTTACGAGAGGCCAGGGAAAGGGTGGAGGAGTAGCCATTGTTATTAGGGAGACCTTGTTTCCAAGGGAGGCCGCTGTCCTGCAGATTGGCGGGTGTGAGTCCCTCCTCTTAAGGTTGGGCCCGGGTGGTCGGTCGGGCCTGTTGTTGACGTACCTGTCCCCCAGCTGCATTGCAACAGCCCTGCCCGAGCTGCTGGATGCCCTCTCGGGGGTGGCGGTGGAATTTCCCAGGCTTATTGTCCTGGGGGATTTCAACTTGCCCTCCCTGGGGGAGGCGTCTGGTTTGGCCCGGGAGTTTCTGGCATCCATGACAGCCATGGACCTGACCCAAGTGATTCAGGGGCCCACCCATGAGGGTGGGAACATGCTTGACCTGATTTTTATCTCCGGGCAGTGGTGTAGTGATTTGGGGGGTGGATCTCCGGTTATTCTACCCCTATCATGGACGGATCACTATCTCCTGAGGCTGGTCTTCAAATTGGCTGCTCCTTGCTGCTGGGATGAGGAGCCGATACGATGGTTCCGCCCCAGGCGCCTGATGGACCCAGAGAGGTTCCAGACGGCTCTGGGGTTCTTGCCCACCTCCCTTGACCACAGCCCGGCCGAGACCTTGATGGCCACCTGGCAACAGGCAGCCTCAGCAGCGCTCGACCGGGTTGTCCCTTGCGCCTTTCCTTGCCGTGACCCGTTTGGCTCCTTGGTTTTCAGAGGAGCTTCGGGGAATGAAGCGGCAGAGGAGACGCCTAGAGAGCAGGTGGAGGACGAGTCGTTCTGAGTCTGACCGTCACCAGCTAAGAGCCTATATTAGGACTTACCTGGAAGTGATTAGAGCAGCGAGATGTGCTTACTTCTCCGCTCTGATCGCGTCCGCAGATGATCGCCCTACGGCCCTGTTTAGGGTCACTCGCTCCCTCCTGCAATTGGGGGAGAGGGGGGGACCCCCTGTGGGGCAGAGCAGAGGAATTTAGTTCACATCTGGCGGATAAGGTCGCTCAGATTCGGGCCGGCTTGGACTCCGATTGGCAGGGGTTAGATGATGGAATGGCGATGAGTCTTGTGGATCCTATCTGGGTTGAGTTTGACCCTGTCTCCCTGGATGAAGTGGACAGGATCATGCGGAGGCTGTCTTCCACCACATGTTTATTGCACCCGTGTCCTTCCTGGTTGGTTTATGCCTCCAGGGAGGTTACATGCGGTTGGCTCCAGGCAGTTGTCAACGCTTCTTTGAGTGAGGGGGTTTTTCCCGTCGCCTTGAAAGAGGCAGTGGTGAGGCCCCTCCTCAAGAAGCCTGCCTTGGACCCAACCGTTTTGAATAACTACCATCCAGTCTCCAACCTTCGCTTTTTAGCGAAGGTTGTTGAGAGCGTGGTGGTTCAGCAGCTTCCGCTGTTCCTGGAGGAAGCTAATTACCTTGACCTGTACCAATCGGGTTTCAGGCCCGGACACAGCACCGAGACAGCATTGGTCGCACTGGTGGATGATCTTTGGAGGGCTCGGGACAGGGGTTTTTCCTCTGTCCTGGTCCTTTTAGACCTCTCAGCGGCTTTCGATACCATCGACCATGGTATCCTTCTGCGGCGGCTCCGGGGTTGGGAGTGGGGGGCACCATTTTATGGTGGTTCTCCTCCTACCTTTCGGACCGCTCACAGTCGGTGTTGGCAGGAGAACAGAGATCTTCCCCGAGGTCCCTTACTTGTGGGGTGCCACAGGGGTCGGTTCTCTCTCCTCTGCTGTTTAATATCTACATGAAACCGCTGGGCGAGATCATCCGTGGTTTTAGTGAGGTATCATCAGTATGCTGATGATACCCAGTTGTATATCTCCACCCCAGACCAGATCAGTGATGCTCTCTCGGTGATGTCCCGGTGCCTGGAGGCGGTGCAGGCCTGGATGGGGAGTAACAGACTCAGGCTCAACCTGGCCAAGACTGAGTGGCTGTTCTTACCGACATCTCGGTGTTCAGTGGATGTGCCATCTTTGGTCATGGGGGGGAGGTGTTACCCCCCGTGGATAGGGCAAGCAATCTGGGCGTCCTCCTGGATGCGCAGCTCAATCTGGAGGAGCAAGTGGGAGCTGTGGCCAGGGGGCCTTTTGCGCAGGTTCGGCTGGTTCGCCAGTTCTGTCTTTACCTGAACTGAGATGCCCTTCGAATGGTCACTCATGCGCTCGTCACTTCCAGAATCGACTACTGCAATGCTCTCTACATGGGGCTACCCTTGCGGATTACTCGGAGTTTGCAGCTGGTGCAGAATGCGGCCGCTGGCTGTGATGGGGGTATCCTGATACTCCCATGTTACACCCCTCCTATGCGACTTGCATTGGTTGCCAGTTGCCTTCCGGGTTTCCTTCAAGGTGTTGGTAACAACTTATAAAATCCTAAATGGCTTGGGTCCAGGATATTTGCCGGAACGCCTTCTGCCTGCATCACATTCCGACGCCCGGCTCCCACAGGAGGGGCCTTCTGGGAATACCGTCGGTCAGGCACTGTCGGCTGGTGGTTCACAGGGCTAGGGCCTTTTCTGTGTGAGCGCCCGCCCTATGGAATCAGCTTCCTGCAGATCTTCGTTTGGTCCTGGATCTCCGCTCCTTTCGCCGAGACCTGAAGACCTGGCTGTTTCAGCAAGCCGGCCTGGATTGACCATGGGGGGGGCGGGTGATTTTATATTATTGGTATAACTGTAATTTTAATTGTTTTTAACGCAGTTTTGTAATTTAGACTTGTCTTATTTAATATCTTTTTATTGTATATATGGGTCTTTTTATCTGTTCGCTGCCCTGAGTCCTCTGGGAGAAGGGCGGCATACAAGTCTAATAAAATAATAATAATTATAGAGTAAGAATTTGAGAGGGAGATGAATGGAAGACAATGTTTAATTGCCCTCTCGGTAGTTACTACTATAACGTTATGCCTTTTGGGTTGCAAGGAGCTCCAGCGGTATTCATGCAACTGATAAATGAAGTGTTACATGAACATTTGTATAGAGGGGTTTTAGTTTATTTAGATGATATTTTGATTTATTCTGATTCTGAACAAGAACACATTAAATTAATCCGACAGGTGCTCAAAAAACTATTGGATGCCCAACTTTATGTAAAATTATCAAAATGTGAATTTCACACTAAACAACTAGATTATCTAGGTTATCGTATTTCTGAACGAGGGGTGGAAATGGACCCCAAAAAAGTAAATGCAGTGGTAAAATGGCACACCCCAAAAACCAAGAAACAACTGCAGAGTTTCTTGGGGTTTGCAAATTTTTATAGACAATTTATTCCGTGTTTTGCTGATGTTGCTATGCCATTAACGGATCTATTACAAACTAAATCTATTGGTGTTGAAAACCCAAAACCAAGCACTGTGTTGAAATGGACTGATCAATGTCAAATGGCATTTAATAACCTAAAAACTCTATTTGCACAAGTACCAGTATTGAAACACTCAGATGTAACTTTACCATTTATTATTCAAGCGGATGCCAGCGATGTAGCGGTGGGAGCTGTATTGCTGCAAAGGAATAAGGAGGGTAATTTACAATCGTGTGCGTATACATCTCAGAAGTTTAGTTCAGCTGAACGCAATTGGGCAATTTGGAAGAAGGAAGCTTTTGCCATTCGCTGGTCATTACTTACCTGGAGACATCTATTGGAAGGAAGTTCGCAACCATTTGAGGTGTGGACTGATCATAAAAACTTGGAAGCACTTCAAAATCCACGTCGGTTGTCACCAAAGCAAGTTCGGTGGGTGGTATTTTTTAAAAGATTCAACTTCACATTAAAATATCAGGAAAAAACTTTATGGCAGATGCTTTATCACAACTTCCTCAGTATAATAGTGTGCGCGAGAATATAATCCAACCACTCATACCAGCTACTAATAGAATAGAATTGTTATGAACTACAATACTTACAACAGACCTACCTACAATATTAGCATATGATCAATGGTTAACAAATAACAAAAACCAAATAGAAATGAAAAATGGCATTGCCTGGCGAGGAACTAAAATATATGTACCGAACATTTTAAGTTCAGTAGTGTTGAAAAAAATGTCATGATGTTAAACAAGCCGGACATTATGGGTTCCTAAAAACTCTACATTTACAAAAATGACAATTTTGGTGGCCAGGTATGAGATCAAATATAGAGGATTATGTGAAATCCTGTCCTATATGTGTAATAAATAAAACTAAAATTGGAAAGCCAGCAGGGTTATTACAAACAGTGCCTGAACTGACAAAACCCTGGCAAGACATTGGAATGGATTGTATAGTTGATTTACCAGATAACCATGGATACACAGTTATATGGACTGTTATTGACCTGTTTTCCAAACAGGCACATTTTATCCCATGTAAAGGAATACCGTCAGCTAAAAAGTTAGCAGACCTCTTTATACAACATACATATCAGTTACATGGAGTACCTCGAAAAATAATTTCTGATAGGGGAGTACAGTTCACATCAAAATTCTGGCAGGAATTTATACATCTGATTGGTTCCATACAAGGGTTGAGTACAGCATATCACCCTGCTACTAATGGGGCAGCTGAAAGAGCTAATGCCGCCATCGAACAGTACCTCCGTTGTTAATTATCAACAAAGTAATTGGGTAGAGCTAATACCCTATGCTGAGATAGCGTACAACAATACGGTACATAGCAGTACTGGTTATTCCCCATTCCAGATAGTTAGTGGTATGGAATTTGTACCTATACCTGAATGGCCTCATATGAGACAAGAACACGAATCAGAAACTACCACTACATGGGCAGATAATGTATGTAAACAATGGCACTCGGTTCAAATTGCATTGAAAAAAGCACAAGAGGCATATAAAACCCAAGCCAATAAAAAAGGGCCCGCACAGACACAATACAATGTTGGAGACTGGGTATATCTATCAACTAAATAACTTCACCTAGGTCTCGCCAGTAAAAAACTAGGTCCGAAATACATTGGACCATTCCAAATTATACGAGTGATAAATCCTGTTACCATTGGTCTTCAGCTTCCTTCCCGGTTTAAAAAAGTCCACCCCATATTTCACATCAGTCTCCTGAAACCTGCGGATATGACACGGCAAGAACCCAGATTGCATAGCCCGGGAGCTGTCCATGATGACCATTACAAGATCGATGAAGCACTCGATTCACATCGTAGGCGTGGAGTGTTACAATATCTAGTGCGGTGGACAGGTTACCCATTAACAGATGCATCATGGATACCACATACCAATATCTCTGCATCTTGGTTACGCCGACAGTTCCACATGAAATACCACACGAAAGCGGGTGGGAGGGATGAAGTCAGATGTATACGTGTTACTAATCACAATCTCTTACAGAAGAAGAACTGGTAGAGGGGGCCACATGTCGGGCTTCAGCAATCTTACTGACTTGTCCTCTGGTGTGAAGCCCGACACAGTATCTTAGGTGGGGAAAGAGTCCGATGCTCCTGCCATTTCCAATATGCTGGTTTGAACGAGGAAAGGATCTTCCACTCCTGCAGTTCCCATATCGACTCGAACCATCTCTACCTTATCGGCATGATTGTCTAGCAGGGAACTGCTTGGGGGATGGTTTTATCGCCACCTACCCTTCCTGGCTGACGGAGCAACGGGCTCACTTTAACGTCGGATTTGAGATGTGTGTGTGGCTCGGAGAGGGACGTAATTTTCCACTATTGATCTATTAGTTGCATTTAGCATTGCGGGGTGAAGCTGGTTAGGACTAATGGGAGGGCGGATGTTAGTTAGCTGCACGGGGTGGGACTGCATAATAAAATGCGGTGAGAGGCAGATGCTCTCAGCGCTGGCTTTAATCAGAATAACCATTGTTGCCGTGTTGGGAGGAAATGAGTTAAAATAAACAAATCTACCCACAAAGGGCTGTGAGTAACGTAGTTTATTGCCAAAGTTTCTATGAACCCGAACAGAGACTGACAAAGTGTAGCTAAAAGTCAGTCTACATTTAGTGTACATCTGACTTTGGGTATATTTCTTCATAACCAAACAAAAGTGTATTTTCTGTGCAGTTCACACCCCTTGCTTGCTGGATCTAGATGTCGCAACGCAAAGCCCACATTTTGTAATTAACCCCTGTGCCCCGTTTTGGCTGGCAGAGTACTGCAGGAGGCTGAGTGCTGTCACATCCCCTGGCCACGCCCACCCTGGCCACACCCAGTCAGCCACACCCAGCCAGCCAGTCATTAGGGCAGAGCACCAGTTGTTAAATTATTTGAATCCCACCACTGCATCATATTGATATACAAACACAATACTGATTTGCTGTCCCTAAACCTGCTACTGTTTCTGAGGAGATGGAAAAAGAAGAATAAAGCAATTGAGAGAAAAAAGATAGATATTTCAGGAAAGAAGAGACAAAAACAACAAACACTTTCCCCCCTAATTTTACATTTTAAAAACATGAGCAAACCACACTGCAAACTTCAGAGAGCCAAGGATTCAAATAATGATTTGTGTGAGTGTGTTGGCTCCAAAATGCATTGAATTATATTCACATTGAAATGCAAATGAAATTAATTTCTTCCCCATGTGTAGCAGGAGTCAAAGAAAAGGAAGGAAAAAAATGGAAGAAAAATTAAGTGGAATATCCACAGAAAAATCCGTCAGAAAAGTAGGTCAGTTCCAACTTCTTTGTTTTCAGCCTTTTTTGTGATTTTTTTCCCCAGCCTTTTCTATAAAAAGGGGGCTGTCACAGAGGGGATCAACCTACAGGTAGTCCTTGACTTACAACAGTTTGTTTAGTGACTATTTGAAGTTACAACGGCACTGAAAAAGTGACTTTTGACCATTTTTCACACTTATGACCATTACAGCATTCTCATGGTCACGTGATTTACATTCAGATACTTGACAACTGACTCACATTTATGATGGTTGCATTGTCCCATAGTCATGTGTTTCCCTTTTGTGACCTTCTGACAAGCAAAGTCAATGGGAAGACAGATTCACTTAACAATCATGTTACTGCTTTAACAACTGCAGTGATTCACTTAAGAACTGTGGCAAGAAGTCGTAAAATGGAACAAAAACAAATTTCTCATTTAGCAACATAGATTCTGGGCTCAATTGTGGTCGTAAGTTGAGGACTATCAGTATTTTTCCAAAGCACCTGAGGGCAGAACAAGAAGTAACAGATGGAAAATTATCAAAGAGAAATCCAACCTAGAATTTACGACAAATTTCCTGACAGTGAGAACAATCAACCAGTGGAACAACTTGCCTTCAGAAGTTCTGGGTGTGCTCCATCCCTGGAAGTTTTTAAGAAGAGATTGGACAACCATTTGTCTGGAATGGTATAGGGCCTCCTGCTTGAGCAGGGGGTTGGATTAGAAGACCTCCAGGGTCCTTTGCAAGCCTATTATTCTATGTTCTATAAAAAGTAAAGATTCAAATTAAGATCGGCTCTTGGTGAAAACACAAGAGGTCCACCTAGTTTTCTTGACAAAACGTGCTGGTTTTCACCTCTAAAGGCTTGGTCCCCTTATATTGTGCTTGGCACCCAGGCATTTGCAAGACAACCTACATCAGAAAGAACTTATCCTCCTGGTGCATGAAACCCATGAGGGTTGGTTAAAAATCACCCACCCCTACGTGGGCTATGATATTAAAAGAGGGGAGCTGGAGATGTAGTTTTTTCAAATCACTCTTCTGCCCCAATCATGGTGACACCTCTAGTCCCAGAAAACATCTAAGAACTTTTTCAATTCATGTAGGAAGTACAGTAGTATGCTCTGACATCCATTCTGGATCTTTGTTTTTTTCAATTAAATGGTTTTACAGATTTCATGCATTGCTAAATGCCCTGAATCTGTTGGAGTAGGTAGGCAGTCTACAAGGATGACCAATGGATGGGAGAGGGCAGGGCTGGCGTTCCGGCGGTACTACACGCGATCTGGAAGCTCCTGGATTGCCGTAGATATCTTCTCTGCTGGACGGTCCTTTTGGACCTAAACCATCCCGAAGAGACGGTGAAGGGAAAGAGCACGTCCTGTCGATCCCAGGGACATCGCAAAGTCCCTGGTTGATCCAGGAGAAGCTCTTTTTGCCGGCGGAAAAGAGGCGGCCATCAAGCTGCTGAAGCTGGGACAGCTCCGAAACAATGGCAAGAGGGGAAAAAAGTGTGTCGGTTTGGTGAGAGGTTTTTTCTATTTACTTATTTTTGAAGAGAATACCCTAAAAGTTTGAAAGTGGACTTAAAAGTAAAGAGAACAGTATTTAAGCAGTGAGATTAAGGTTTTTTTAGGATTGTTGGGGTTTTTTTCCTTTTTCTTCTGATCTCGGAACTTGACTAAGCTTTTAACTTTAAAAGGGACTCATTTTCATTTTTTTTTCATTTAAATAGCTTTCTGCTTTGAAGGTCTTTTTTCTTCTTTTTTATGTTTATTCTTTTTTGGATTAAAGGCTTTTTATGATTTTAAGACCTTTTTTTAAAAAAAGATAAATTTCATTGTGGCTTTTTTCTATTTTTGCTTTTGGGGGAAGGAGTGAAAGCACTGCCATTTAGAGGCTTGGCTATATTGTTTCCCTTCTTCTGCCATTTGTTTATGTATGGGTGCTACACTCAAGGACTTAGAGTTTCTCCCTGAGATAGTGGGGTGAGCATGACAGACTGTTTACACAGGTGCTCATCTGTGAACTATTGATAGTGGAACTTGGAGTTGGAGTTGAAAGAAAGAAGACTGAAGTGACCTTGAAAATATTTGCACTGGCAAGTTTAATTTGGTATAGTAAAAAGCCTTGGATATTTGGTGACAGTAGCTTTTTTCCTTTTGATAGAATTTGTGGCTATTCTTTTTTTTTTCACTCCCCCCGATTGTCTTTACATGGTTTGGATTTGGTTTTTTTTATTCAGGAATTAGACTATATGTATATATATATATTTGTTTTCGTAGATTTTCACGGGTAAAGGTATGTAGGTCTTGGTGTATTCGGGTCTTGTCCCGTGTAAGATTGAGAATACCTTGGCAACGTTTCGACGAAATCTCATCCGTCATCTTCAGGCTGGTGTCTTCAGCTTCGTTCTCCTGGGAGAAGTGTGTGATTGTGGCTGTTTTCCCCTTTTAAACTCTAGAGTTGGCTGTGTTGTTACTTCTTGATTGGTTTGTGGAGTTGATGTATGCAGATTGGATGGCTTTTTCCTGAGACCCTGTGTGGCTGAGGTGCTGGCTGTGTGTCTCTCAGCCTTTTGTTGTAAACGACCTGGGTAATGGGCTGTGTGATGACCTTCTGAGTTCTATTGTTGTGACGTCCTGGGTGTGGTGCTGTAATCTCCTGGATCATTTTGCCTTCTTATCCTTATTATTGTCGGATTGGCCTTTATTTTGGGGGCTTTTTTATTAGAAAATGAGTAGAAAAGTAACAGCACCAGTTTCTCAACTAACAACTCCCTCTTCCTCACCATCTGGGGGAAAACGATCAATACAGGCCATGTTGCAACACGAGAAGGAAAAAGAGAAGGAAGGAAGATACATTACAGAAGATTTTGCAAGGAATTCAAAATCTACAGGTAAAAATAGACAATATTGAAAAGAAAATTGAAAAGACAGATGAAAAAGTGGAGAATATTCAGCACAAAATTGAAAAGACAGATGAGAAAGTGGAATATATTCAGCAAAAAATTGAAAAGACAGATGAGAAAGTGGAAATATCCAACAGATGGTGACAAAGTATGAGGAAAGAATTGAGAAAATTGAAGAACAGGAAGAACAAAGAGATAAGGAAATTGGAAATATTAATATTAGATTGAGCGAAGTTGAGAAAGACAGGACTGAATCATTGAGAGGAGAGATAGATAGGTCAGAATTCTACCTGAGATTCCAAAACATGGAGGAAGAAAAGGGTGAAAACCTTGTTGGAAAAATGACAGGAATATTGGCAGAAGCATTAGAGATAACAGAAGAGAAAATGTTGAATGGAATGGATGAAGTTTATTTATTTATTATTTATTTATTATTTGAACTTGTATGCCCCCATCTCCGACTCGGGTGGCTCACAACTAAAAAACAGTAACAATAAATACTTAAAAAGAGATTAAACCAGATTTACAAGCCCAAATACAAAAATTAAAATTTACAATAATTAAATAATATAAATAATAAAAGAGCCTTGGTGGCTCAGGCTGTTAATTGCCTACACTTAAGTTCCAGCTGCCTACAACTGCTGTAGGCTCGAATCCCACCAGGCTCAAGGTTGACTCAGCCTTCCATCCTCTTGGGGTAGGTAAATTGAGGACCCAAGATTGTTGGGGGCAATTAGCTGACCTTGTAAAAATGCTGCTTAGTAATAAGCAGGCATATACAATGGAATGAAGGCTATTGCTGAGCACACTGGGTTGTATCCCAAAAATTGTAAGCCGCCCTGAGTCTCCGGAGAAGGGCGGCATATAAATGTAATTAAAAAAAAAACCATCCCCCCCCCCAAAGGAGGGGTCACAGCCCGGGTTGGTCAAACAACCAGGTCTTCAAGTCATGGCAGAAGGTGCGGAGGTCAGGGGCCAGTCGGAGCCCCAAGGGCAGTTGGTTCCAGAGGTCAGGAGCCGCGACAGAATAGGCTCGTCGCCGGGGGACCGCCAGCCGACATTGGCTTGCCGACGGGACCCCGAGGAGTCCTTGTCTATGTGCTCGCACAGGGCGGCTGGCATTCGATATCGGTAGAAGACGCTCCCTCAAGTATTGAGGACCCATGTCGTGAAGGACTTTGTATGTTAAAACCAAAACCTTGAATCTCACCCGGAGTGCAACCGGCAACCAATGCAGGCAGCGCAGGAGGGGGTAACATGGGAGAATCGAAACTCCCATCACCACCCGCGCCGCCGCATTTTGCACCAGCTGCAGTCTCTGGATGGTATGCAAGGGCAGTCCCAAATAGAGAGCGTTGCAGTAGTCGAGTCTAGAGGTAACAAGGGCATGAGTGACTGTGTGCTGTGTGTGTGACTGTGTCTCGGTCCAGAAATGGGAGAAGTTGACGAACAAGGTGGAGCTGGGCAAAGGCCCCCCTGGCAACGGCCCCCACCTGCTCCTCCAACCGGAGCCGTACATCCAGGAGGACCCCCAGATTCCACGCCCTATCCACAGAGGGCAACACCTCTCCCCCTATGGCCAAAGATGGATATTCCTGACTGGGCCGAGATGCCGGTATGCACAGCCACTCAGTCTTGGCCGGGTTGAGTCGAAGCATGTTCCCGCTCATCCAAATCCGTACCGCATCCAAACACCGGGTCATCAGGGAGAGGGCATCACTGATCTCAAATGTACAGCTTCATGTAGATGTTAAATAGAAGAGGGGAGAGGACCGACCCCTGAGGGACCCCACAAGAGAGCACCCTTGAGGTCGATCTCAGCCCCCCTGCCAACACCGATTTCGACCGCCCCGAGAGGTAGGAGGCAAACCACTGAAGAACAGTGCCCCCCATTCCCAACCCCCCGAGGCATTGCAAAAGGATACCATGGTCGATGGTATCGAAAGCCGCTGAGAGGTCTAATAGGACGAGGACAGAGGAAAAACCCCTGTCCCAAGCCCTCCAGAGATCATCCATCAGCGCGACCAATGCCGTCTCCGTGCTGTAACCGGGTCGGAAGCCCAATTGATATGGATCCAGGTAGTCCGCTTCATCCAGGAAGAGTGGAAACTGCTGGGCCACCACACTCTCAACAACCTTTGCCAAGAAGTGAAGGTTGGAGACTGGACGAAAGTTGTCTAACATGGTCGGGTCCAGGGCAGGCTTCTTCAAGAGGGGTCTCACCACCGCCTCCTTCAAGGCGGAGGGAAAAACACCCTCTCTTAACGAAGCATTGACAACTGCCCGGAGCCAACCGCAGGTGGCCTCCCTGGCGGCATAAGCCAACCAGGAGGGACACGGGTCCAACAAACATGTGGTGGAACTCAGCTGCCACATAATCCTGTCCACTTCATCCTCGGAAACAGGATCGAACTCATCCCAGATCACACTGGCCAGACTACTTGCATCCCACTGCTCAGACCACTGCAAATCAGAGGACAACCCGTCCCGAATCCGAGCGATCTTATCCGACAGATGTTGACCAAACTCCTCAGCCCTTCCCCGCAATGGGTCCACCCCTCCCCCTATGAAGTGTTTCGTGTTTACACAAGATATGCAATGAGGAACAAGTTACCAAGAGAAGTTCATATTAGATTTACTAAGAAAATTATTAAAACACAAATATTGCAAACGGCAAGAGAGAAGATGTTAAAATATAAAGATAAAGAAATTGTGGTGTTGAAACAGGTACCAAGAAGAGTAAGAGAGACGAGAAGAGAATATCTTTTTCTAACTAAAGAATTGCTTAAAAGAGGAGTAAACTATAGATGGCTGATACCAGAAGGTCTCCTGTTTACCTGGCGGGAACAAAGACACAGAACTGACACAGTTGAAAAGGCAGAATTATTTTACTACGAATACATCAAAGGAAAGGAGGAAGATACAAGAAAAAAAGAATCTTTGATTGAATTTCAAAAGGAGTGCATTGCAGCAATTGAGAAAGAAGAAGAGGGCGCAGTAGGCAGGGTGCCCAGAGAACAAAGAGAAGTAAGGTCTACTAGAGCAATAAACCCCTTGTATAAAGTCTAAAATGGAGGAGAGAAAATTGATTATGATGAACATAAATGGACTTAATTCAATTATCAAAAGAAGAAAAGTTTTTCATAAATTAGAGAAGCTAAAATTTGATATAATTTCTTTGCAAGAAGTACATATTAAAAAACAATATGAATATATATTGAAACAAAAAAAGTTAGGAAAATTGTTTACTTCATTGGCACAATGTAAAAAAAGAGGTGTAACTCTATATATTAGAGAAACAATTGTGGCTGAATTAATTTATACAAATGATGATGGAAGAATTTTAATGGTGGAAATAATGGACAACAATATTAAAACATTTTTAATAGCACTATATGCTCAAAATGATAAGAAGAATTCTACAATAAATGTACAAAGAAACAATGGAATTGGATTATGTTAATTTATGTATGATGGGAGACTTCAATGGAATAATTAATGAACAGTTGGATTATAAAACACAAAAAGCCACAAAGAAAGCTAGAAAGAAACTACCAAAACCTTTTTTTTCAAATGACAGAAGAAATAAATTTAAAGGATGCATGGAGAGAGAAATACAGGAAATAAGCAATATACATTTTACTCAAACAGGCATGAATCATGGTCAAGAATAGATATGATATGGACATCAGCTGACTTATTTTCCAATATACAAAAAATTGAAATAGAAGCAAGTACTTGGCCGGACCATAATCCAATGACTGTTATTTGGAAAGGACAAAAGATGAGATCTAGATGGACTTTAAACAACATGATATTAAAGGAAGAAGATTTTAAACAGAAAATTGAGAGAGAATTGACATTCTTCTTTAAAGAAAACACAAAAGAGGATACATCGTTGCAGAACCTTTGGGACATGATGAAGGCCTACACAAGAGGCTTGATAATTGACTATATGAGAAAAAGAAATATTAAACAGAAAAAGACTTTTAAAATACTGGAAGATGATTATAAAAAACTAGAAAAAGAACTACAGAAATTTCCTCAAAAAAAGACATTAAAATTAAAATGGATATAACTAAACATAAAATGGGATTAATGGAAAAGGAAGAGTTAGCTCAAAAGATTAAAAATGCTAAACAGAACTATTTTGAAGATGCAAACAAACCAGGAAGATGGTTAGCCTATAAACTTAGAAAGGAGAAAGAATCAAGGAGAATTAGTCATTTAATAGATGAAGAAGGACATGTTTGTTATGGAAGTGAAGAAAAGAAAAGAATTATACAAAACTACTATGGAAAATTGTATTATCAAGAAAATATTCAAGAAGAAAAAATTAAACAATATTTACAAAAAGCAAAATTACCACAGATACCTAAAGATATCGAAATAATGCTAGAAGGAAATATAACAATGATGGAGTTAACAGAAGCCTTAAAGAAACAAAATACAGGGAAAGCACCAGGACCAGTTGGTTTGCCAGTGGAATTCTATAAGACTTTTCAGGAGGTGTTGAACCTCCAATTATTAGAAGTTATGAATGAAGTTATGTTAAAGAAGAGAATACCCAAGACATGGTTAGAAGCTTATATTACACTTATACCGAAGGAGGATACAAACTCACAGCAAGTTAAAAATTATAGATCTATTTCTCTATTAAATTCTGATTATAAAATTTTTGCTTCAATTTTGGCAGAAAGCTTGACAAGATATTTAAATAACTTTATACATGTTGATCAAAATGGATTTCTGCCAAAGAGACAAATTAAACATAATATGAGAATAATTTTGGACACTCTGGAGTACTATGAGGTACATCCTGAAAAGCAAATGGCTTTGATGTTTTTGGAAGCTCAAAAAGCCTTTGACAATGTGAATTGGCAGTTTATGTTACTACAACTGGCACAAATGGGCTTTGGTAAAAACTTTATGCGTGCCATTGAGACTATATATTCTGAACAAACCGCAAGGGTTTTGATAAATGGAGAATTGACAGAATTTATAGATATAAGAAAAGGGACTATGCAAGGTTGCCCACTGTCACCTCTGCTGTTTGTGTTAACATTAGAAGTGTTGAATAGGTGTATTAGAGAAGACAAACAACTAAAAGGAATGAAAATTAAAAAAAGAAGAATGAAAATTAAAAAAGAAGAGTATAAATTACAAGCTTTTGCAGACGACCTGGTACTTATACTAGAGGATCCATTGGAGTCAGCACCTAAGTTAATAAAAAGAACAGAAGAGTATGGAAATTTGAAAATTAATAAAGACAAAACAAAGATACTAACGAAGAATATGTTAGTGAGATGGAAGAAAGAGTTGGAAGAAGCTTTAGAAATACAGGTCACAAGCAAGGTTAAGTATTTAGGGATATATATTACACCAAGATGTAGTACACTGAAGGAGGATAATTATATTAAACTTAAACAACAGATAGCGACAGACTTGGAAAATGGAAAATCTACAATTATCATTGATTGGGAGAATATCAACAATTAAGATGAATGTACTGCCTAGAATTTTATACTTATTCCAGACAATTCCAATTAGACTAGGGAAAGAGTTTTTTGAAGATTTAAATAAAATGATGTTAAAATATATATGGCAAGGCAAAAAAACAAGAATAAAACTTAAGTTGCTACAGGATGTAAGAATAAGAAGAGGGTTTGCATTACCCAATTGGGAATTATATTACCAGGCGGCAAATTTGATGTGGGTAAAATAATGGATAACACTAAGGAATAGTAGATTATTGACATTAGAAGAACATGATTTGCTATTGGGATGGCATGCACCTTTGGTATAAGGAACCAAACACAAGGGTATTTTAGAAGACATTATATCCGAGAGGCTTTGTTTTTAAATTGGGAGAAGATCAAAAAACAACACTATTTGAAAATTCCATCATGGATATCTACTATTGAAGCTTTTTCATATCCAGTAATATATAAAAAGGAACAAACAGTTAGATATGGTGAGATATTGAATGAAAAGGGTGAACTTAAATCTATGCAAGCTTGGAAGAACAAGGTATAAAAATGAATTGGTTTTCATATTTGCAAATACAATCTAGATATGATAAAATAGAAGGTATTTATAACAAATTGACTGAGCTAGACAAAATATTGATGGGTACTGATGAAAAGGTGATTAAAAAAATGGATATTTGTTAGAATTTAAAATGGAAGAGGAACAAGAAACAATGATTGCATGGGGAAAATTTTGGATATGGGATTGATTTAGAGAAATGGGAAAAATTATGGTCTCAGAATTATAAAATGACAATGTCAACTGCTTAAAAGAAAATTTGTATAAGATGTTTTACAGGTGGCACTTACCGATTTGAGAATTGCAAGAAATGTAAGAATAAATTGATAAATGTTGGAAATGTCATCAGATACCTGATATATTACCATAT
>SOZL01001413.1:0-20223 GCA_009733165.1 Naja naja
TAAATGCCCCTCTTGGATACCCTCTTGGATTACAAAGACCCTCAAGCACTCCTGGACTTCAGTAGCGAGCAACCATCTTCATCGGGCATCATGGGATATATAAATAGAGTGGTACCTGGGTTAATGATGATGAATAGCAAACAAATTTTCCCATAAGGATTAATGTAATGAGTTACAAGGCAAATGACACCGACACGTTCTAGCTTGTGCATTTAGTACCAAACAAATGGCGAATACCAGGACAAAATTTTCATGTCAAAATACATTGAGCACCAATTTGATGACTTTCAAATAAGTTGAGTGCCAAAGTACCAATGGAGCTGCTTTTTGCTATTTGCACCACCCCAAGACAAATATTCCCACTGATATATTTTTTATATTGTTCCTGATGAGTTGTTGACTTTTATACAATAAATGAAAAGGGTAACAACCTGCTCAACTTACTTTTTTCTTTCTTTATCTCAGTCCTTACATTAGAGGTAAATCATTCTCCACAAATAAATGAATTTTCTTTTTCAAAGAATCCTTTCCCACTGAATTAGAACCAAGTTCTTGTGAGGAAGAGATCAAAAGTGGAAGAGAGTGCTTTCATACAAGACTTCTGCATCAAAATTGGGGAAACTGCTTGCAGAAGAGCACAGATGACTGCAATAAAGCATCATTGCTGACCCAGAGGTGGGACACCACACAGGTTTGCACCTCAGCAATGGATTAATATGCATGTTTAGTAGGGACACAGAAGCATGAACAGATGCCCTCATGGATGAAAAGGGAGGTCCCAATACCTGCAGGCAGGTCCACATAAAAAACTCACTAGGTACCTTAGAGCAGCGGTATCCAATTATTTGATATTGGTCCCAAACAGCCATAAGTTCAATTGAACCTGCAATGCTGGACATATTAATAATGGCTGCCTTGCTGCTGCTCAGTCCTTGACATGGGCTTCTCCGGCTGCCTTCTTCAGCAGGGGTAGGAATGCCTTGCAGAGAGAAGAAAAAGAAAGAGGTTGCAGTCATTTCTAAGGAAAGGAGCTGTACAATGACAGGGAAAGGTCTTCTGTCTGCTTCTCCAAGGGGACCTTCAGAGACTCATCATAATTTGAACACCCACAGGAAAACTGCAATGTTCCAACACGCCCTAAAAACTCATATCCCTAATTTGCAGATCAATATACAATTTCCATGGATTCAGCAGTACAGTCATTTAACCCCTGAGTTATACTTAATTCAATAGCTCAATATTTTTTTTTCTTTAATTAAAACATTTTCCTTGCATTTTGTTCCTAAACGACCTGACTCATTTGTAGTGGACCAATGGTGTTGACAGCATAAACACTCATCATATCCTTGGCATTTTCTGTTTGCAGATCACTGACGGTCCAAATGCCGGCATTGTTGTATAGGATGGTCAGGCCACCTTCTCCAACACATTTCTGCACTTCTTTCTGAGCGGCCTGGATGCTTTCAAGTTTAGTAACATCTAGGGAATAAACAAGGTTATTAAAACATCAGCAACATGAAGTTCTGTAATTGCAAGGCAAGAGCTTCCTGAAACCACAGTGTCCCTTTGTGTCTCTTCACACCACTAACCACCTTCAAAGTTCAAGGAACAAACTTTTATCATCAAGTCGACCTAGTTTCTCTGCTCTGAACTGACTCCCGCAAAAGGCTAAAGTCAGATGGTCTTTAGACATTATATCCCAATTGTGGCTTTATAACCAAAAGCACAAACTCACAACTGACTCTGTTTCTTCAACACTCAAACCCGGACCGACAACTGAAATCAATTGCATCGAGATGGGCGCCTATAGAAACTGAATAAAATAATTAAAATACAAAGATGCACATGAGATCTTCCTGAACCCTGAGAACTTATATAAAGTTTGCCTGATATATAATCATGGGCAATCCATCAGGGCTGAAAAGAGATTCCATCATTTTACAGATTCTCAGAATAGTTTGGCATTAAGTTCTGGGAATTGGAAGTCCACATTTCTTAAAGCTGCTAATTTTGACAAACACTGCTATGTACAGTCTCTTCCCTTCTCAAAGCAGAGGTGCAGATGTTACCTTATGTCAGATGCCCATGCATGGAGCTTTATCTGACTGCCCACCTCTTGGAAGGGGGAGCACTTTGTCTATTTTTAACTAAGGGGGGGTCACACAACAATCTACCCCAGCTCAAAGAAACCCAGCCACAACCATCACCACCACCAATTGAGTTTATTGTTTAACCATCTGATCATATCAACAGTATATATGTGAAGTCTTTCAACACCAAAGTCGCAGAATATTTCTTCAAATGGAACACCCTGTAACTGCAGATACTTACCATGAAATGTAGTTGTTCAGAACATTCTTACATTCTATTCTAACATGCGGAAGCATGTAAGTTAAATTCTTTTCTCCCTGGGGAGCTAACTTTCATGAACCCAACCAATGATGTTTACAGCTTTGGTTAGTTCCAAGAATAACTTTGAATTTTGTTGCTCTGGATATTCCTCTAATACCAAATTTGTCCCATTTTCACATGGCTCTTGAAACTTACCTAATTGCAATACCACCAGGTTTGAATGTTTGCAAGCCAATTCTCTTAGCTCCTGGAGAAAGAAAAATGATCTTAGATTGTTCTGTGAGTTAAAATTCACAGATAATGATATGAGCTGGATGCCAAGGAAGACAATCTCAAAAGCAGGAATGATATGTGATTTCTGCTTCATTAGATGTGCAACAACTCTGACTGAACCAAACAAAATTTAAGAAATTAAATTAAGGCTTAATGCAATTTAGGATCTTAGTCCATTCAACTTAACCCAACCCAACCATAAATTGTTCCCTTCAAAACCATCTCTACTGTAGATTTAAAGCTTTATAAGGAGTCCCTCACTATAAAATTCATGGCTTAGTCCTGAATTATATTTAATTACATGTTCTTTTCACTACCTCACTTACCTTTTGCATTATGCCTTAATTTATTTTGCTTGCTATTTTCTTGTACATAACTCTATTTCTCTGCTTTGAATGGCATTGTTTTTAAAAAAATATTTTTGGCTGAATATAAGAAGAAACAAATTATGCTATAGAGAAGAAGAAACAATGGGGATTATGCAGTGAAAAAAATTAATACATAATAACCAAAGTCAATAGAATTTAAGGAAAAGGAAAAAAGAAAAGGGGAACTCTATACTGTTTAAACCGAAGGAATTCCATCTGCATTTTACTTAGCACTGCCTGCTGTAAAAGGAAAGAATATAATTGGTGTGTAAATGTACATGGGTCAGAATATTCCTGGGACATTCAAAATGCAAGGCTGACATTCAGCCTCAGTTCAAATTCTGAATCACTATTTCCAACTCATCCTGTGCTGATTCTAACCTCGGTTTCTTTTCCTTCCAGATCAAGAGTTGTAGCAAAGACCCACTTGGGTGGATAAGGAAGCTCCAGAAACCTCTTCACCAGACCCAGACCGATCCCTCGATCGGATCCAGTCACCAGGACACTGAAAACGCAGAAATCCATTGATTTTGCCATCTCCAGGAGCTGCAGCTTCTGCTTCCAACGCACAGTGGTATGTTTCAAATGCTTCTTCTCACAATGGGAGATATAACATTATAATAAACAGACAACACCCACCTTTAGATCTTTTGGGGAAGTGTATTTGTTATTAAATTTGTTTGCTGCCAACTCCCAGCGACTCTGGCTGCCAACTCCCAACGACAACTAATTTAGTTATTACGAAAAGCAGCATTGCTTGCCTATAACTGAAGGAACATTCAGGAAAATAAGCTACTGCTCTACAGAATATATGTATGACTTACTTGCATCCGCGGCTGTAAGACACTTCCTAGCACACTCTTTTCTGAATTCACCCCTGGAAAAAGAGTGGAAAGGCGTGCCTTGCCTCAAATGTCATTCTTCACAGTCAGTTTGTATCCAGAAGTTGTGACAGAGCCACACTTTTCATGGGAAAATGCTACCAAGGAGCTGGCTTACCTTCGAACCTGTTCCTTGTGAAATCTTGTTCCCACACAGTCAATGCACAGATCTGCCACGATATCTTGCACAGTGGGAGAAGTTAGGGAATGTCCCTTCCTTGGTTTCTTTTCTCTGCCTGTTAGGCAGCAGCTGGCTTTGTCTCTCTTATTTGATCTTTCCCTAGACTTCCAACATCATGATACGGACAACAAAGGAGAAATACTGGACTACCCAGAACAGATTGAGAAAATGGCAGAAATGGCACCACGGACCTATTTGGACATGGACAAAACTATAAATACCTTTATTTAAAGAGAAAAACCTGGAAACTTTTGGGGACTTTTTGTTGGAAATGGAAAAGGAATCATTGCTTGTTGCTCTGTTACAAGCTGAAACATCAGGGTGAAACTAATGGATCACCAGGGAATCGGGCGGCCCAACCAATCTGTTACGTTTGCATAGAGAGGCAGACGCGGAGTGCTTCAGCTCTTAAGTTTATTAGTGACTTTAGCTCAGAATGGACCCAACTGGCTTTGCTGCGGCTGCTACTTATAGCCGGCAGCCACAGCTGACAGCCAATCAGAGTGCAGGGTTTTCCCGCACTTTTTAAACCAATCATCTCCAACACTTTACAAGAACAATTCAAACTAAACCAATGATTTCAAACACTGCATACATAACACCCCTCCCCACTAGGTTCAGTCCATACTCAAACCCCATCTATGTAATGTATTCTTTTAAATAGGTGGGGCTCTTATGTGTATGTTGAGACTCCACGTGGTTCAGATGTTTTAAGGTTCTCACCTTGTGAGGGAGGAAATGTGTTGACATTTCTTACTTGGACTTCTAGTAATGGCAGAACCTGTTTGCTTACTACAACCTGGTCTCTCCTCCCAATCCATCTCCAACCCAATGTCAGCACCTAAGTCAGGTAGTGATGTGCAATCTTCCATCTGTAAAAATGGTTGTTGGCACTGTGACAGGTTTTGGGATGGTTCCTGTCATGTTAGTTCATTACACATGGGGTTGATTCTTGCTTGCTGATTATCCTCCCCTTCCCCCCTAGAAGAGGCAGTAGGTATGGGAACCAAAGAGGAGCTATGGTGATGCTCCTGAGGTAGTCTGGACCTCAACTGATCAATGTGCCTGCTCCAGAGGTCACCATCCTCCGTTTGTACCCTGTAAGACCTGGGGCCTGTGATTTGGGTTATCTCAGCAGGAATCCATAATGGTTCACCCATAAGGTTCTTAGCATAAACAGAATCACCCACAGTGAATGTGCGAATTTTGCTAGTGGAATCTAGTGGTGCGCTAAGCGTAAGTGGGATGAAGGCAGTCAAGGGGAGACCTGAGTTTCCTACCCATCAACAATTCAGCTGGTGTTAAGTTAGTTGAGGGGTTGGGAGTGATATGCTGGACACTGAGTAGTTTTTCAACTTTCTCAGTGATGTCCCCTCAGTGCTGAAGTTTTTCCTTTGTAAATCGTACCATACGTTCATACCCATCCTGTGCTAACTGATTCTTACCTCGGTTTCTTTTCCTTCCAGATCAAGAGTTGTAGCAAAGACCCACTTGGGTGGATAAGGAAGTTCCAGAAACCTCTTCACCAGACCCAGACCGATCCCTCGATCGGATCCAGTCACCAGGATGCTGAAAACGCAGAAATCCATTGATTTTGCGATCTCTCCAGGAGCTGCAGCTTCTGCTTCCAACTTGCACAGTGGTATGTTTCAAATGCTTCTTCTCACAATGGGAGATATAACATTATAATGAACGGACAACACCACCTTTAGATCTTTTGGGGAACTGTATTTGTTATTAAATTTGTTTGCGGTCATCTCCCAGCGACTCTGGCTAGCACACCACAACTAATTTAGTTATTGTTAAGTCTGCATGAAGAGTCAGACACGAAGAGTTCCAGCAAAGAGTTTATTCAGTGACTACAGCTTGAATGGACCCGAGTTGGCTTGGCTACGGCTGTCTCTTATAGCCTGCAGCCATGGTTGCCAGCCAATGGGAGTGCAGGGTTTCTTCCCGCACTATTTAAACCAATACCATTTGACATTTTACAAGAACAGTTCAAATAAACTAATAACATTCAAACCTACATACATAACACCCCTCCCCACTAGGTTCAGTCCATACCAAACCCCAACCTATCTAATGTATTCCTTTAAATAGGTGGGGCTCTTACGTGTACATTGAGACCTTCGTGGTTCAGAAGTTTTAACGTTCTCACCCAGTGAGAGGGGAAATGTGTCTGCTGACATTTCCCTGTTGGGACTTCCTGTGAAAGGAGACCCTGTTAGACTGTTAGAATCTGGTCTCTCCTCCCAACCCATCTCCATTCCAATGTCAGCACCCAAGTCAGGTAGTGATGTGCAATCTTCCACTTCTAAGGATGGATCTTGGCATTGTGACAGGGTTCGGGATGGTTCCTGTCATAATGGCTCGTACACATGGGGTTGATTCTTGCTTGCTGATTTTCCTCCTGTTCCCCCTTCCCCTAGAAGTGACATCAGGTGAGGAACCCAGAGAGAGACAGGGCAATGTTCCTGAGGGAACCTGGATCTAAGTTGGTCAATGTGCCTGCTCCAGAGGAGGCCATCCTCTGTTTGTACCCTGTAAGAACGAGGGCCAGTGATGTGAGTTATTTCAGCAGGAATCCACAAAGGTTCACCTATAAGGTTCCTAGCATATACAGAATCACCCACACTGAAAGAACGAAATTTGGAAGTGGAATCCAGTGGTGCTGGTGTAAGTGGGATGAAGGCGGTCAAGGGAAGACCTAGTTTCCTACCCATCAACAACTCTGCTGGGGATAAGTTATTTGATGGGCTAGGAGTGATGTGCTGAACACTAAGAAGTTTTTCAAGCTTCTCAGTGATGTCCCCAGGACCCAGCTGCTGAAGCTTCTCTTTGGTAAAGCGCACATGCGTCAGCCCGCCATTAGCGAAGGGTGCCCAGGGGCAGTGAGGGCATGTCTGATACCCTGTTGTGCTAGAAAGGATTCAAAAATGTTAGATGTGAATTGAGGGCCATTGTCAGAGACAAGGACATCTGGTAACCCATGGGTTACAAACAATTTTCTGAGCTGCTTGATGACAGCCTCAGTTGTAGTGGATGTCATGGGAATTACCTCTAGCCATTTGGAATATGCATCTACTATAACTAGAAAAGTGTGCCCTCTAGTAGGGCCTGCAAAATCAATGTGGATCCTAGACCATGGGCCCCTAGGACATTCCCATTCCTGTGTGGGGGCGTGAGGTGGAGCAGGCCTGACTACCTGGCAATTGGGACAAGATGCACCCAGTTTTCAACCATTTTGTCAATACCTGGCCACCATACATAACTCCTGGCCAATCCCTTCATCCTTACAATCCCAGGATGACCCTCATGTAACATTTCCAAAACCTCCCTTTGCAGTTTTGCAGGAATAACCACCCTGTTACCCCACAAAATACATCCTCTTAATACAGATAATTCAGTTTGCCTGGACTTAAAAGGTTGGGCAAGGTGAGGTAGATCTTGAAGAGGCCAACCTTTCTTAATCCAGCCTATAACAGGTGCCAACACAGTGTCTTTGGCAGTCTCTCTGGCAATCTCAGCAGCATGGACTGGAAGCTTAGCAACAGTCTCTAGGAAAAAGGTGTGTGTTTCAGGTTCAAAGTCCTCCTTGTGGCAAGGCAGTGGGCAACGACTCAGTGCATCAGCATGTCCAATGTCCTTGCCAGGCCTGTGAATCAGTTTGTATGAATAGGCTGCAAGAAATTCAGTCCACCTCAGCATTCTTGGTGACAGGATATTAGGTGTAGGTTTGTCTCCTGCCACAATGCCTAATAAAGGTTTGTGATCTGTAACAATGGTGAATGACCTGCCATACAGATATTCATGAAATTTCTTAACAGCTGCAACAAATGCTAATGCCTCTTTGTCCAGTTGGCTATAATTCCTCTCTGCTTTGGACAAAGTGCGAGAGTAAAATGCAATAGGGGCTTCCCTTCCACTGGGAAGCTTGTGACTCAAACCCACCCCCACTCCAAAAGGGGATGCATCACAAGTCAGTACAACAGGCAAATTCTCAGAGAATTGTATCAATACAGCATCAGATGTGATTAGTCTCTTAATACTGTTAAATGCTGATTGTTCCTTCCTCCCCAGATCCAAACAGCCTTCTTATCAAGCAGGCGATGTAAAGGTTCAGCAATGGATGCCTTGTGAGGTAGAAACATGTGATAAAAGTTATACATGTGTCTTGCATTTAGGTTTAGGGGCTTCCTTGATTGCTTTAACTTTGGCATCAGTAGGGTGGATGCCATGCTTGTCAATCATGTAGCCCAGGAACTCAACTCTGTCTGTTTTGAGTGTGCATTTGTCTTCCTTGACTTTTAAACCCGCTTTTCTGAATCTGGTAAGGACTTCTCTGAGTCTTTCTTGAAGCTGAGTGTCATTTTCAGCAGAGATTAACACATCATCAAAGTAAGGCACTACCCCTGGCAGTCCTTGCAGCATTCTTTCCATAAGACTTTGAAAAATGCCAGGTGCTACACTTACTCCAAATTGTAGCCTTTTACATTTGAAGGCACCTCTGTGAGTCACAATTGTTTGGGCCTCTGCAGTGGCATCATCAACTGTTAATTGTTGATATGCCTGGGCCAAGTCCAGTTTGGCAAAGACTGTACCCCTGCCAAGGGAATGTAGCAGATGATGCACAACTGGTACTGTGTATGCGCTCTGCTGCAGCGCATGGTTAAGTGTCCCCTTATAGTCACCACAGATTCTCACTGACCCATCAGCCTTGACTGGTGTGACTATGGGTGTTTCCCATCTGGAGTGGTCAGTAGGCTCTAAAACCCTTGAGCAATTAGTTTATCTAATTGTGCATCAATTTTTCCTTTAAAGCAAATGGAACCCTCCTGGGCTTTAAACGAATTGGGGCACCTTGGGGTCTAGGCTGAAAGTGATAGGGGTCCCCATATACTTGCCCAGTCCTTCGCTGAAGACCTCTGGAAACTCAGACTTCAAGGACTCCTCCCATTCAGAGCTGCTCACGTGATTGATGCCAGTCACCTCGATGCCTAGTGGCTTGAACCACTCAAGTCCCAGCAAGCTTGGGCGATCCTTGTCCACGATGGTCAGAGGCAAACATTTGGTGTGGCCTTTAAACTGCACGTTGAAATCTCTTGCTCCAACTACTGGAATCTTGTTCCCTTGGTAGTCTTTAAGAGTCAGTGCTTGCTTCTGGAAATGTTTCTTCTGAATGTTGGGAAGGAGCCTGTGAATAGTGTCCCATGACACCATAGATAAATAAGAGCCTGAGTCCACTTCCATTTGGCAAGGCCTTCCTTCAATGAATACCTTCATGTGTACTTTTCTGCTTCTCAAGGGTGAAGAATGACCAATAGTGATTGTTTGGTGAGTTTCATTCTTGCCATTTGCTTCTGAATTTCACCCCATCTTTTCAATGAAGTTGTTGAGCTTAAAGCCTTTTTCAGGAAATTTTTTCCTACTAGGTGGAGTTCTGGATGATTTGCAGACTCTGGCTAGGTGACCCCTTTTCTCACAACGTAGGCAGATGGTGTCAAAGAACTTGCATTCAGTGCAGGGGTGCCCCCCCACAGCCTCTGCAATAAAATCCTTGCCTGTTTTTCCCAGAGTCTTTTCTTTTCTTCTCCATTCTGAGTTTAAAAATCCCCTCCTCTGCCTCACTGCCATCAGAATCAGAGTCTATTTGTTCACAATGGCTGTTGTGGATTTTTCCCCATCAGAATGGCTTGAGGCCTGGCTTGAGGCCTTGTTAATCTTTTCATGGCCGCTGCTGAGGACTTGGTGGCTTCCGCTGAAACAGCTTCTTCAATGGCCTCTTTAAACGTGATCTTAGGTTTCATTAAAAGTTTGCTTTGTAAGACCTTATCTTTGAGGCCTAAAACAAACCGATCATGCATGGCCTCTTCTAAGTTGGTAAAGTCACAAGCACCCCAATGTCCCTTAAACTTGCCACGAAGTCATTAACATTCTCGCTTTCCCCTTGATCCCGACGGTAAAATTCGTGTCTCTTAATGAGGCACGATACGGTGGGCGTAATGAGCTCTTAAAAGTTTCTCTAAATCAGGCCATTCCATTACCTTCAGCTCTGCAGCTCCCTTCGCCCTTAGCCATCTTGAAGACTGCCGGACCGCGGTCGTGAAATACCGCCCTCTTCCGTCTCTCAGGAATGTCGGCGAGGTCGTTTCCTTCCAGGTACATCTGGGCGATCCGCATCGATTCCCAGTCTTCGCCGGATCGAGCTGGGGGCCATCTCGCTCTTCTGCTTGTCTTTCGCGTTGTCTTCTCTTCAGGGAAATCCCACCTTTGTCGCCAGTGTTAAGTCTGCATGAAGAGTCAGACACAAAGAGTTCCAGCAAAGAGTTTATTCAGTGACTATAGCTCGAATGGACCCGAGTTGGCTTGGCTACGGCTGCCTCTTATAGCCTGCAGCCGTGGTTGCCAGCCAATGGGAGTGCAGGGTTTCTTCCGCTATTTAAACCAATACCATTTGACATTTTACAAGAACAGTTCAAATAAACCAATAACATTCAAACCTACATACATAACAGTTATTATGAAAAGCAGCATTGCTTGCCTATAACTGAAGGAACATTCAGGAAAACAAGCTACTGCTCTACAGAATATATGTATGACTTACTTGCATCCACGGCTGTAAGACACTTCCTAGCACACTCCTTTTCTGAATTCACCCCTGGAAAAAGTGGAAAGGCGTGCCTTGCCTCAAATGTCATTCTTCACAGTCAGTTTGTATCCAGAAGTTGTGACAGAGCCACACTTTTCATGGGAAAATGCTACCAAGGAGCTGGCTTACCTTCGAACCTGTTCCTTGTGAAATCTTGTTCCCACACAGTCAATGCACAGATCTGCCACGATATCTTGCACAGTGGGAGAAGTTAGGAATGTCCCTTCCTTGGTTTCTTTTCTCTGCCTGTTAGGCAGCAGCTGGCTTTGTCTCTCTTATTTGATCTTTCCCTAGACCGCCAACATCATGATACGGACAACAAAGGAGAAATACTGGACTACCCAGAACAGATTGAGAAAATGGCAGAAATGGCACCACGGACCTATTTGGACATGGACAAAACTATAAATACTTTTATTTAAAGAGAAAAACATGGAAACTTTTTGGGATTTTTTTGTTGGAAATGGAAAAGCAACCAACGCTTGTTGCTCTGTTATGAGCTGAAACATCAGGGTGAAACTGATGGATCACCAGGAATCGGGCTGACCAACCAATCCAAGGTCCTCTTCATCTTCTTCACAAAGCTTGGACAACATTGTCATGATGTGTTGTGTGCTCTCTTCCATGCTCATTTCTGGCTGCCCCCCCCCCCAAAAGATCTCATGAAGTTTAGAGAATCAATTTGTCCCTGCCTAGAATCCTTACCATGGTTGGATTTATGGTCCCCAGGTGGACTTCTTGTCCATAAATGTTCAACACTAACAGAATAGATTTGTATTAAACCAGCCAATCTCCTTTTGGCTTATAAAGATATATGAGCACAGTCTCTATGATGTGTGATGATGCAAATTCCTAAATTTGGATGTTTAATTAAATTTAATTTAATTTCACCACACATGGGCACAAGTCTACATTCAAAATTGTAGTTCAGCAAGTATAGTTCAAAATTACTTCACATGGGTACTTGCAAAGTATAACTCTTATTATTTGCTTTCTTCTGAAAAAAAGAGAAAACAAAACCAAGATTTTCATGACATTCAGTGATTTATTTATTTATTGCTTTTTACTTTATTATCCGTCAATGACTTTAAGGTGAGACTGATGGATCACCAGGGACGTCGTTGACCCAAATAATCCAGAAAGGTCCCGTTGTCCTCTTCACAAAGCTTGGACAACACAATCAGGATGCCTTGTGTGCTCTCTTCCACGCTGATTTCCGCCTGCCACAGAAAATGGGATCTCATGAATTTTAGAAAAATGGTCCTGCTCAGCCCAGAACCCTCCCCTAAGCAGATCAGCAGAATGCAGTTGGACCTCTTGACATAAATGTTCAACTCTAATATAGAGAAGGATCTGTAATAAAACAGACGAACCTCATTTAATTTATACAAGCACAGCCTCTGTGATGGGTGAGGATGCAAACCTTCATGTAAATCCCTAAATTTGGGTTAATTAAGTTGACCGTGAATGAGCAGGCCTCATCCACTTCTAATATTTGCAAAATGGAACTCTTATTATCTGCTTTGCTATGTGAATCTTCCCCTGTCTCAACCTGCTTTGAATCTCATGTATGACATGGACATAGTCCTTGTCATTTTGCATAAAGCACCTGATTTCCTGCTCTGCAGATAAAGAAAATCACCAGTAGCTCCAACTGGAAGAAATTCAAAGGGACGAGGCTGAGTTTTAGCAGATTTCAGAGGAAATGGATTTAACTTAGGACATTGTTCAGTTTGTTCTGTTTAAAATTCACATACCTAATTCAATGTTTTAACAGAGATTGTCATGCCCCTGGTGGAGACTGACTCTGAGGGAGAGGAGGAACAGCCAACAGGAGTGGAAGTGTGGCTCGGAGGTTGTGGAGGAGGCTGGGGAAGAGCAGAGGCTGGCTGGGCTGCAGAGGAGGACTCAGGTACATCCCTCTCCATCCTAGGCACGGGAGGAGAGGATGAGGAGAGACGTGGTCTATGGGGGAGGAGAGGTCTTGATCCTCTTTGTTAAGTTTGCATGAAGAGACAGATGTTGAGTGCTTCAAGCTCTTTGTTTATTAGTGACTACAGCTCAGAGCGAACCCACTTTGGCTGGGCTGCGGCTGCTACTATAGCCAGCAGCTGCAGTTGCCAGCCAATCAGAGTGCAGGGTTTTCCTGCACTTTTAAACAATCATTTCTTACATTTTACAAGAACAGTTCAAACTAAACCAATGACTTTAAACCTGCATACATAACATGGGTTGCAGCTGTGACAACTGGATAAGAGGATGGGTATGTGTACTGGCGAGTGCTGGAAACAAAGTGTGGAAATATCTCTAGTTTATTGTACCTCTCTGAGTTTGGCATCCTTCCTAGATTTGTTCTGATATCTGTGGGCGTCCTCCAGCCCTTATCTTGCCTGGTTTGTGTTGTTTTTATCAGCATTGCCTGGTTTGTGTTTTACTCTTTATAATTTAATCAGCATTTCCTCTTTCTTGTAACTGGTGGGGAGTTTTTGTCTCCAGCCAAGGATATTTGGAGCTTGGAAGCAAAGTGAAGGAATAAAAGGGGCTTCACCTATTTTTTGTGACTGTGTTTGTTTTGTATCCCACCCTGGGTCATCACAGAGATATTTGACATATCTATTTTTACATCAGTACATTGTTTTATCAAACAAAGCACTAACAAGTCAAATAATCAGAATACTAAAACTTTTGGGGGTTCATATTAAGTAACTCATATTTTTGAAGGTGTCTGTCTATGTGGATTGATAGATGTCTGAATACATAGGAATGCATTATATTTTTCCCCCACATCAAACACGCACAGCTGGGCACTTAGAAGTATCTGTATCTCCCCAGGGCAATAATTCCCACCAACATTAATTTTGTTTCTTCTTTCCTGATGATTTTTCACTGTTACAAAATAGATAAAAATGGAAAATATTTTTGTAGAACTGAAGTGTACAAAGAAAATCCATTCAACTTATTTTTTTTCTTCTTAATTTCACTCCTTACGTTAGAATTAGTTTTTTTCTCAAAGGTAAATTAAAGGCGCTTTTTAAAAAAAAATTTGAATTTAGACAAAGTTCTCGTGAGGAAGAGCTCAAAAGTGCAAGGGAACTCTTTCCCCCAAGAACTCTGCCCCAGTTCAAAATCTGGGAATGCCATTTGTAGAAGAGCAAAGACGACAGCAGTAAAGCAACATTGCTGATCCAGAATGGACACCACACAGTTGCTAAACAGTGATGCATCTCAAGAAAACACACAAACACAGACAGATACGCTCAGGCATGAAAAGGGAGGTCCCACCATCTGTAGGCAGGTCCACATGGAAAACTCATGAGGTACCTTAGAGCAGCGGTATCCAATTATTTGAACTCGGTCCCAAACAGCCATAAGTTCAATTGAGCCTCCAATGCTGGACACATTGATGATGGCTGCCTTGCTGCTGCTCAGCCCTTGCCCTGGACTTCTTCGGGCTGCCTTTTTCAGCAGGGGTAGGAATGCCTTGTAGAGAAGAAAGAAAAAAAAGCTGCAGTTAGGTCTAGGGAAGGAGCAGTGCAATGACAGGGAAAGATCTTGTTACCTTCTCCAAGGGACCTTCACAGACTTAATGTCAACTGTCCTATCTGGCATAGTCAACAAAAAAAACTCCCGGCTCTTTAGGATGACCAAGAGTGTAGCTTTATTGAAAGAACCATTTGGCATAGGAGAAGCAAAGTCAGCTCTGGGATTTTCCTACAAAAACTCATATAGGTAAAACCTCTTTTTCCCTTCTGGGCCACCCACAGTTCGTAGTTCAATCAACTGAGTTCAGTTCTGTTGCTTTGGAAAAACTGTCGCACTGGTCAAACATTCTTCATAGCTTGACCTTGGTGGATAATGTCTTGCTGGTATCAGAAGGCTCTTTTGCATTCCAGAGCCTCCTCCGCCACCAGCAGGAATTCACCACCCTCTTCCCATCAGGTTTGACACTTACCCTGACCTTAGAATACCCAGGAAAACTGCTATGTCCCAACAATCCTTAAAGGGCAGCTACCCTCATCGTCAACCTGCTCCCAAATCAATGCACAATTCCTACTTCTTTTCTTGACCATTTCAGTATTATCCTGCTCCCTAGTTATACTGAATTCAATGACTCAATCATTTTCTTTAAATCAATCAATCTTCCTTACATTGAAATATATTTTGTTCATAAACCAACCTGACTCATCAGCAGCGGGCCAATGGTATTGACAGAATAGCGCCTATCATATCCTTCACATTTTCTGATTGCAGATTGTTGAAGATCCAAACACCAGCGTTGTTGCACAGGATGGTCAGCCACCTTCTCCAGTATACTGCTCCACTTCTTTCGAGGCGCTTGGATGCTTTCAAGATTAGTAACATCTAAGGAAAAGCAATTTTATTTCAACACCAGCAACGTGGATTTTCAGAATTGCAAGGGAAGAGTTAACTGAAACCACAGGTCTCTGTGTCTCTTTGTGCAACTATAACCACCTTCTGCAATAGCAGCTTTGTCCCCAGCAGTTGAAGGCATGGAGGGTATCAGCAAACATGCATAAAAGCAACAATTTTTATGATCACACAAAGCTGACTTAGTCACTTGGTTCTGAACTGATTCCCATGTAGGACTAAATTTAATTTAATTTAATTTAATATTTGGATTTATATGCGCCATCTCTGGGGACTCAGGCGACTTACATAGAAACATAGATACAATATATAAACAATTTACCCAATCCAAATAATTATAAAATATTAAAACATCCCAAAATTAAAATCCCAACCCGCTCAATCCAGGCGGCCTGTAAAAACAGCCAGGTCTTGAGATCACCGATGGAAGCGCAGGTCAGGGGCCAGCCGTAGCTCCAGGGTAGTTGGTTCCAAAGGGTGGGCACCCCCACAGAGAAGGCCCTTCCCAGGGACCGCCAACTGACTGTCTGGCCAGCGGCACCCCAGGAGGGCCTGCCTGTGGGAGCACAGGCGATTGGACCTCGATGCTGGTAGGAGCCTCCTGCAAGTACCCGGACCCAAGCCATGCAATTAAAGTCAATTTAATTCAGATGGTGTAGGACAGAGGTGTCAAACTCAAGGCCTGGGGGCAGATCTGGCCAGGGGTCCTAGATCTGTGGGCCACCCTGGAAACAGTGAAGGACTGGTCTATGGTGCCAGTGAAAATGGAGCTGTCCTGAGCTCCATTTTCACTGGCAGAGGGTTGCAGGAGGCGTTGCAGGAAAAATGGAATCTGAGCCCATTTTCTCTCAGGCCACTATAGGTGCCCTTGACATGAGTGACATTGAGCTGGCCATGCCCACCTGAGCCATGCCCACTACCCCCAAAGGTCAAGGAGAACCTGATGTGGCCCTCAATGAAAGTGAGTTTGACATCCTGGTGTAGGAGATGACCAGGCTGAGTCCAAGGGAAGGGTCAAACATATCATTAGACACAAATCCCTTCATTATTATTTATTTATTTATTTATTTATTACGACTTATATGCACCCCTCTCCCAAAGGACTCATTGGCTCACAGATAAAAGAAAATACAACAATAAATTACCTAAAAAGTATTAAACAAACTAAGCGAATTAACATTAAAACCCCAAAGATTAAAACAAGAAAACCCAAGGAGTCAGCATAGCCCAGAATGTAAAACAGCCAGGTTTTAACTCGTGGCGGAAGGTAGGAGATCAGGAGCAAGCCGAGCTCCAGTGGAAGGAGATTCCATAAAGTGGGGGCCACAGAATAGGCTCTCCCGAGTCCCCATAAAGCAACATTGAGTCGGGGACGGCACCCTGAGGAGGCCCTGTCTATCGCCCGTACGGGCGTTGGTACTGAAACTGGGAGGAGTCGTTCTAACAAGTATCCTGGACCCATGCCATGTAGGACTTTGAATGTTAACACTAAAACCTTGAATCTCACCCGGAGGCAACCGGAAGCCAATGCAAGTCACGCAGGAGGGTGTAACATGGGAGTATCGGGAGGCTCCCAACACTACCCCCGAGCATTCTGCACCAGCTGAAGCCTCTGAATGGTATGCAAGGGCAGTCCTAAGTAGAGAGCGTTACAGTAGTCCAGTCGAGGAGACAAGAGGGCCTGAGTAATCGTGCGCAGGGCATCCCGGTCCAGATATGGGTGCAGCTGGCGAACCAGCGACCTGGACCTCCCACCTGTTCCTCCAACTTGAGCCGGAGTCCAGGAGGACCCCAGGTTCCATGCCCTGTCCACGGGGTAACACCTCCCCATGACCAAAGATGGAACCTCAGAACTGGACCGGGATGTCGGTATGCACAACTACTCTGTCTTGGCTGGATTGAGTCAGAGCATGTTCCTGTCCATCCAGATCCGCCTTCAAGTCCAGCCCACTTTGAATCCCTGTGACTCTTATCTACAGCCAATTTGACTGGGCTGTTAATAGTTCAGATTCTAGTAGACAGCTTCAGTTTGCAATGAATCTTTATATTCATTTGAACTGCCTGGTTTCCTTGGCTTGACAGACAGTTTTACACATTATACCCAAGTTAGCCTATAAAACCACAATCTATTGTATAAATTAGCAACTGTTTCTACAACACTCAAACCCAGACCAACAATTGAGTCAATGGCATTGAGATAGGTGCCTAGAAATTGAATAAATAATTAAAATACCAAGATACATAAGATACCTTCCTGAGCTCTTTGAACTAATATAAAGTTTGCCTGATACATAATCAGGAGCAATCCATCAGGGCTGAAAAGTGATTCCATTAGTTTGTTGACTCCCAGAACAGTTCAGAGTTCAGTTCTAGGAGTTGGAAGTTCACATTTCTTAAAGCTGCTAATTTTGACAAACATTGCTACGTACAGTCTCTTCCCTTCTCAAAGCAGAAAGATGCAGGTGTTACCTTATGTCAGATGCCCGCGGAGCTTTATCTGACTGCCCACCTCTTAGAAGAGGGATTAGTTTGTCTATTTTTAACTATGGGGGTCACACAACAATCTACCCCAACTCAAAGAAACCACAGTAAACCCAACCACAACCAACAACAACAATTAAATTTGTTGATTAATCATCTGACCATATCTATATCTGTGATGTCTTTCAACACCAAAGTTGCAGAATACCTTGGAGCCACAGTTACATTATGATACATAATTATTCAAAATTTTATCTGTGGAAATCTGTTTTTACATGTGGAGGCATGTAAGTTAAATTATTTTCTCTGTGGAAATTGGACTTAAGGGAACACAACCAATGATGTTACATCTTTGGTTAGTTCGAAATAACTTTGACATAGTTGCTCTGGACATTCCCGTAGTGCCAAATTTGCTCTGTTTGCACAAGTCTCTTGAAACTTACCTAATTGCAACACCACCAGATTCGGATGTTTGCAAGCCAATTCTCTCAGCTCCTGGAGAAAAAGATCATAAATTTTTCTGTGAATTCACATTCACAGGTAATTTTATGAGCTGGATGCCAAAATGGACAATTTCAAAAGCAGGAACAGTGGTTTTTACTTCATGAGAGGTGCAACAATTCTGTGGAACAAAACAACACTTACATTAAAGCTTAATGCAATTTAGGATCTTAGCTCATTCAACATAACCCAACCATGTATTGCTCCCCAAAACCCCCACACTACTGTGGATTCAAAGCTTTTAAGAGGAGCCCTCACTATAAGATTAAACTCCATCCAGCAACACCATTGCTGAAGATAAATAAAACTAATTAACATAGGAAGCTGTTTTGGTTTCAATATAGGTGTAAATCTTGGTGAATGGCTCATCACTGTAGTCCCCACCTCTTTTGAGACAATGGGAAAATTTGGATTGTCACCTTGTCAATATTTATATGGCCAATTAGGACCAAAACATTTTATTTTCTAGGAATACAATGCACAAAACAGGGTATTTAGGCAGTGAGAGCGAGGAAGGCTTGCAAAGATGAATAAAATCAAGTATAGGTGTCATGAATCTTGTTGATGTGAGTTAGATTTCATTATATATTCTTAGCAATCTCAGTTAGCTTTTGCATTATGCCTTACAGTAATTCATGGTGCTTCCGGCTTGCTCTATTCCTGTGCTTGGAATAGTATTGCTTTTTAAAATATTTTGGTTGAAAATCAAAAAATATTTCTATCCAGAAAGGGGAGGAGAAATAACCACAGTGCCATAGTGGCGCAGTGCAGTGGTGGGATTCAAATTTTTACTACGGTTCTGTGGGCATGGCTTGGTGGATGTGGCAGGGGAAGGATATTGTAAAATCTCCAGTCAGAGGTGGCATTTGCGGTTCTCTGAACTACTCAAAATTTCTGCTAGCGGTTCTCCAGAACTGGTCAGAACCTGCTGAATACCACCTCTGGCAGAGGTTAGAATGGAGTACTGCAGGCTACTTCTGCTGACTGCTGGCTGCCGGCAGTTCGAGTCTCACAAGTCCATGGTTGACTCAGCCTTCCATCCTGCTGAGGTAGGTAAAATGAGGACCCAGATTGTTGGGGCAAGAGGCTGACTCTGTAAAACCGCTTAGAGAGGCTGTCAAGCACTGTGAAGTGGTATATAAGTCTAAGTGCTGTTGCTATTGCTAATATCGATTATGCAGTCATATAAAGAGTTAATGCATAAAGGTAAAATGAATAGTATTTAAGAAAAACTAATGCTTTCTATTTTTATTTGAATATACATTTCAAAGAATGAACTCAATGTGTATTTTGCTCAGCATTCCTTGCTGCAAAAAGAAGGATATAATTTGTGTGTCCAATATTCCTGGAGGGCTTGCAAGACTGACATTCAGCCTCAGTGAATCGCTATTTCCAACCCATCCTGTGCTAACTGGGGTTTCTTCTCCTCAGGTCAAGGGTTGTAGCAACCCATTTGGGTGGAGAAGGCAGCTCCAGAAACCTCTTCACCAGACCCAGACCGATCCCCCGATCAGATCCTGTCACCAGGACACTGTAAGCCAGAAATCCAGCTGGCTCTGCCATCTCTTCAAGGACCTGCAGCTTCTGCCCAACCTGCCCAAAGTATGTTGCAAATGCCTCTTCTCACAATAGGAGGTAACACTATAAGGAACAGGCAACACCCATCCTCTGAGGAAGATTTATTCGTTTATTTATTTATTATTAAATTTCTTTGCTGTCAACTGCCAGTGACTCTGGCTGGCTCACTACAATTTTACTTAGTTATTACAGAAAACAGCACTGCTTACAATAACAGAAGGAACATTCAGGAAGATAAGCTATTGCCCGGCAAAATTCGTGTATGATTTACTTGCATCCCTGCTGTAAAATCCCTCCTTTTTCCCAAATTCATCCCTGGAGAAAGGATGGGTGAGCAGCCTAGCTTTAAATCAGTGGTCTCCAACCTTTCTGGCTTGATGGATTGGCAGAAATGGCGGCAGTGGCAGCAGGGCCCTTTAGAACAAAGACCCAGAGTGACTGTTCAAATGAAAGAATGTTCTTTGTCACTCACAGTTGCTACCTGAAAGCATGGCAGATCATTGTTCTGACCAAGGCTTCCTGAGACTGTAATTAATCACGCTTAGTCAAACAACTCTTGTTTTATTTCAA
>SOZL01001414.1:0-11287 GCA_009733165.1 Naja naja
AGCCACATACATTGGGACAAACCAACAGAGAATAAATGCACGCGTAAGTAGAACACAAGAACGCAGTCAGAAAAGAACTTCCTCCCTTTTCCAGCACCTTAAAGCCACAGGACATGAAATTGATTTTGAGGATCAAACTTATCTCCAATACTGAACACTTCAACAAGAGAATAATTAGGGGAAGCCATGAAATAGAGAAACACCCATAACATGAATAAACGGATGATACTTCCCACCTACCAGACATCTGAAACTAGCCTAATCAACAAACAAGTCCCAGCCACGAAAACCAACACCAGACCCAAAATAATACATGATGCCACCACCAATCTCCTTCACCAGACTCAAACCCAAGCCCACGCCACAGATGAAAGGCAACTACCATCCAGAAACCAGACCATGGATGCAACACCAGCTGCTACACCTTGACCCCCAAACTAAGCAAACTGCACACGCTATAAACACATAGCCAGACCTCAAACTCGGAGCCAAACCAAGGCCTGGAATGTCACATCACAGCCTTCCACGGAGGACACTACATCACAGAACTCAGGAGATTACAACACAAAACATCAGGAGGTTGCAACACAGACAACGACCCAGGAGATTACAGCACCACACCCAGGACGTCACAACAATAGAACTCAGAAGATCATCACACAGCCCATTACCCAAGTCATTACAACACAAAAGGCTGAGAGACACACAGCCAGCTCCTCAGCCACACAGGGTCTCAGGAAAAAGCATCCAATCTGCATACATCAACTCCATCAACCAATCAAGAAGTAACAACACAGCCAACTCTGGGTTTAGGGAAAAACAGCCACTCACACACTTCTCCCAGAAGAGCGAAGCTGAGACACCAGCCTGAAGATGACGGATGAGATTTTGTCAGAAAGCGTTGCCAAGGTATTCTCAATCTTACGGGACAAGACCCGATACACGTGTATACCATATATATATATATATATGTTTTCTTATGTTTTTGCAGGTATTTATATGTATGGTATTTAGGTTTCTTCAGATATTTTCCCACGTCTTAATAGTTGTGCTTTTATAGCGACGTTTTGGCAGAATCTCATCTGCCATCTTCAGGCTTGTGTATTGGGTTCTTTATTAATCGTGTGTCTCAGGCTTAGCAGCTGTTTTCTGTTTTAATTTGGTGCTGGCCCTGTGTTTTATTGCAATGGTTTTTTCTTCATCTTGATTGGCTGGGAGTCTAGGTCTGTGTTTATTGGTCTTCGAGTTGCTGTGTTCTTGATTAGCTGGCAACATTGTGTTTTGTGTATTGGGGGCATGTTTGGGTTGGAGGTATTGGAGGGGTTTTTGTTAGTATCCAGGTGTTAGTTTGGATTGTGGTATAGAGATTCTTTTGTTCGTTAGTGTAGGCTTCCAGATGATTGATAGTCTGGTGGAGTCAGTGTTAAGTTTGCATGAAGAGACAGACGCGGAGTGCTTCAAGCTCTTTGTTTATTAGTGACTACAGCTCAGAACGAACCCACTTTGGCTGGGCTGCGGCTGCTACTTATAGCCAGCAGCCGTAGTTCACAGCCAATCAGAGTGCAGGGTTTTCCGCACTTTTAAACCAATCATTTCTTACATTTTACAAGAACAGTTCAAACTAAACCAATGACTTTAAACCTGCATACATCACCTCCCACTAGGTTCAGTCCATACTCAAACCCCAGCCTATCTAATGTATTCTTTTAAATAGGTGGGGCTCTTCGTGTCGTTGAGACCTACATGTGGTTCAGATGTTTTAGGTTCTCACCTTGTGAGGGAGGAAATGTGTCTGCTGACATTTCCTTACTAGGACTTGTAGTAATGGTAGAACCTGTTTGGTTACTACAACCTGGTCTCTCTCCCAATCCATCTCCAACCCAATGTCAGCACCTAAATCAGGTAATGATGTGCAATCTTCCATTTGTGAATTTGTTGGTATTGTGACAGGTTTTGGGATGGTTCCTGTCATGTTAGCTCGTTACACATGGGGTTGATTCTTGCTTGTTCATTACACTCATGATCCTCCCCTTCCCCTAGAGGCAGTAGGTATAGAGGAGAGAGGAGCAAAGCGATGCTCCTGAGGCAATCTGGATCTTAACTGATCAATGTGCCTGCTCCAGAGGACACCATCCTCCATTTGTACCCTGTAAGACCTGGGGCCTGTGATTTGGGTTATCTCAGCAGGAATCCATAATGGTTCACCCATAAGGTTCTTAGCATAAACAGAATCACCCACAGTGAATGTGCGAATTTTGCTAGTGGAATCTAGTGGTTTGGGTGCGTAAGTGGGATGAAGGCGTCAAGGGAGACCTGAGTTTCCTATCAACAATTCAGCTGGGGACAAATAAGTTGAGGGGTTGGGTATGAACACTGAGAGTTTTCAACTCTCTCAGTGATATCCCCTGGACCCAATTGCAAGTTTTCCTTGGTAAATCATACGTGTGTGCTTGAAGGATGCCCAGGGGCTGTCAGGACATGTCTGATACCCTGTTGTGCTAAATATGATTCAAAAGGTTGGATGTAAATTGGGGCCATTGTCAGAGACAAAAGACATCAGGTAACCCATGAGGTTACAAAAAGTTTTAAGCTGTTTGTATCAGTTGTGGTGGATGCCATAGGATTACCTCTAGCCATTTGGAATATGCATCTACTATAATAAGGAATGTGCCTCTGGTAGGGCCAGCAAATCAATGTGAATCCTGGACCCTGGGCCCCTAGGACATTCCCATTCCTATGTGGGGGCAAGAGGTGGGGCAGGCCTGACTACCTGACAGTTGGGACAAGATGCAACCCAGTTTTCAACCATTTTGTCAATACCTGGCCACCATACATAACTCCTGGCCAATCCCTTCATTCTGACAATTCCAGATGAGTCATGTAACATTTCCAAAACCTCTTTTTGTAGTTTTGCATGAACCCTGTTACCCAACAAAATACATCCTCTTAATACAGATAATTCAGTTTGCCTGGATTTGAAAGGTTGGACGAGTTGAGGTAGGTCAAGTGTAGCCTTCTTAATCCAGCCTATAACAGGAGCCAATAAAGTGTCTTTGGCAGTCTCTCTGGCAATTTGAGCAGCATGTACTGGAAGCTTGGCAACAGTTTCTAGAAAAAAGGTGAGTCTCAGAACAGGGTCCTCAATGTGAAGGAAGTGGGCAGCGACTCAAAGCATCTGCATGCCCAATGTCTTTTCCAGGCCTGTGGATGAGTTTGTATGAATAAGCAGCAAGAAATTCAGTCCACCTCAGCATTCTTGGTGACAGGATAGTGAAGTAGAGTTTGTCTCCTGCCACAATGCCCAGAGGTTTGTGATCTGTGACAATGGTAAATGTTCTCCCATATAAATACTCATGGAATTTCTTGACAGCTGCAACAATTGTAGGGGCTTCCTTGTCCAGTTGGCAGTTCCTCTCTGCTTTGGTCAAGGTGCAGTAAAATGCAATAGAGACTTGCATTCAGTGCGGGGTGGCTTCCCCACAACCTCTGCAGTAGAAATCTTGCCTCTTTCTTCCCAGGTCTTTCTTTTTCCGCTCCATTCTGAGTCTATAAAATTCCTTCCTCCACATCACTACAGTCTGACTCAGAATCTATTTGCTCACAATGAGTTGTTGTGGACTTTTCCACATCAGGATGGCTTGTGGCCTTGTTGATTTTCTTCATGGCCACTGCTGAGGACTGGTAGCTTCTGCTGAAGGGCCTCTTCTATTGCTTCCTTCAGCGTGATCTTAGGTCTCATTAATAACTTGCTCTGTAACACACCCTCTCTTTAAGGCCAGAACAAATCGATGGCCTCTTCTAAATTGTTAAATTCACATGCACCCCAATGTCTTAAACTTGCCACAAAGTCGTTTAAGTTTCGCTCCCCTTGATCCGGCCGTAAAACTCATGTGTGTCTCTTAATGAGGCACGATACTTGTGGCGTGTAATGGGCTCTTAACTTTTCTAAGTCAGGCCATTCCATTACCTTCTGTCTGCAGCTCCGCCAATGCCTTCACTCTTGAAAACTGCGGACCGCAGTGTGAGAAAGACCGCCCTCTTCCGCTTTTGAAAATGTCGGCAAGATCGTTTCCTTCCAGATACATTTGAGCGATCTGCATACGTCTCCCAGTCTTCTGCCGTCGGATCGAATGGGGCTGGGGGGTGTTCAGCGCCAGCCATCTCGCTGTTAAGTTTGCATGAAGAGACAGATGCAGAGTGCTTCAAGCTCTTTGTTTATTAGTGACTACAGCTCAGAACGGACCCACTTTGGCTGGGCTGTGGCTGCTACTTATAGCCAGCAGCCACCGTTGACAGCCAATCAGAGTGCAGGGTTTCCCCGCACTTTTTAAACCAATCATTTCTTACATTTTACAAGAAGAGTTCAAACTAAACCAATGACTTTAAACCTGCATACATAACCCCTCCCACTAGGTTCAGTCCATACCAAACCCCAACCTATCTAATGTATTCTTTTAAATAGGTGGGGCTCTATGGTAACGTTGAGACCATCATGGTTCAGAAGTTTTAACATTCTCACCAGTGAGAGAGGAAATGTGTCTGCTGACATTTCCCAGTGGGCTTCCTGTGAAAGACCCTGTTTGATTGTTAGAATCTGGTCTCTCCTCCCAACCCATCTCCAGCCCAATGTCAGCACCCAAGTCAGGTAGTGATGTACAATCTTCCACTTCTAAGGATGGATTTTGGCATTGTGACAGGTTTTGGAATGGTTCCTGTCGTAATGGCTCATTACACATGGGGTTGATTCTTGCTTGCTGATTTTCCTCCTGTTCCTCCCCTTCCCCCCTAGAAATGACATTATATATATATCTTTTATTCATACTGTTAGGTATGAGATTCTGCTGAAACGTCGCTATAAAAGCACAACTATTAAGACGTGGGAAAATACCCAAAGAAACCTAAACATACACACACACACACACACACACATTAGAGGGGTGGGCTGCTAGGGGTTCGGGAGATTCTGTGCAGTTCGGAGAATCCCCTCCCCCCTCCCTCCTCCCAGGAGTCTCCATGCAGCCTGTTTTGGATGCAGGTAAGTGCAGGGCATGTGTGGAGTCTTGGGGAGGGCAAAAAATGGGCCTCCTGGAAGTTTGGGATGGCAGGAAATGGGCCCATTTCCAGCTTCCAGAGAGTCTCTGGAGTCCAGGCGACATTTTCGCCCTCCTGGAGGCTTGAGGAAAGGCTTTGGAGCCCGGGGAGGGAAAAAATGCTCCCCCCACCATGGTGCAGGAGGCCAACTAGGTCATGCCCACCATGGCCATGCCCACCCAGAAACTGGGCAAAGAATCCTTTGCTAAAACTTTTGAAGCCCACCCCTTACAAAAAAGGATTATTACTGGAAATTGTAAGTTCTCTAAAACAGGTGTCACCAACTCCCCTGGCTTGTTGGGAACTGGACCGCGCAAGTGTGGTGAGTCGTGAAGCTTGTTTTGGACATGTGCATGCAAAAACATCCCTTTCCCTCTGCTGCTACTGCTGATGTTCTACAGCACTAAAAGTTTTGGGGACCACTGCTCTAAAGTATCCGTGCTTTTAGAATATTAGAAAATAGGAGTGATGAACAATTGGGAATTCCAACAGATATGTTTTTTTCCTTAATTCCAGTATGAAAAACTGTACCTGCCACAACTCTCCTTTTTTATATGTATTAGAAAAAATTAATTTTATTTGTTTCACAAATTATTACAACTGCCCATCTGTGACTCTGTGAGCAATGTACAACAATTAAATAAAACTACACAACTATGTAAAAAAATCATTAAAAACATAAAACGATTGTTATTAAAAATAAAAAAGGCACAGTGGAGAGTGAATATTAACTGCAATGGAGCCATCTTAGAAAGTCACCAATCACCTGGGAACCTCAGATACGATGTCCTAGCCGGGTCTTGAGGGATTTCCAGAGAACAAGTAAAGATGAGGCTAACCTCAGTTGGGTTGGGTGGGTAGAAATTCTGGGAGTTGAAGTCCGCAAGTCTTAAAGTTGCCAAGTTTGGAGACCTCTGTTCTATAAGGTGGGCACAACAGCATAGAAGGCCCTACTTTCTGGGCCCACCAAGTGTAGGTCTGTAGCAGACAGTCATGTAGTATGCTTTTTCTGCCAGATCTAATGGGAAGGGCAGGGTTTTTCTTTTCAGTTTTTAGTTTCAAAGCATGTTCCAGTGCAAAAGAATTAGAAGCAAGATGAGGAACAGGGGCCCTTAATATACAGTGGCACAGTTGGTAAAGTGCAGTATTGAAGGCAAACGCGACTCACAGCCTGGAGTTTGAACCTGGCTGGCTCAAGGTTGACTCAGCCTTCCATTCTTCTGAGGTCAGTAAAATAAGAACCCAGACTGTTGGAGGTAATATGCAAGTAAACTGCTCCAAGAATGCTGGAAATCTCTAATGAGGTGGTCTATAGGCTATTGGTTGCCCTCCGGGTGAGATTCAAGGTGCTGGTGTTGACCTATAAAGCCCTTCATGGCATTGGACCAGGGCATTTGCAGGAGACCCTGCTGCCAATAACGGTCTCCCGATGTCCCATGTGCTCCCACCAACAGGGCCTTCTCTGGGTGCCGTCAGCCAGGCAATGTTGGCTGGCAGTCCCCAGGAGTAGGGCCTTCTCTGTGGGAGCACCCACCCTATGGAACCAGCTCCCCCTGGAGCTCCGGGTGGCCCCTGACCTCCGATCCTTCCGCTGTGGCCTAAAAACATGGCTGTTCCAACTAGCCTACCTGGACTGATGGGGGGAGGGTTTTAGCATAGTTTTAAATTGTAATGGTTTATGAGACTTTGGGTTTAATAGTTTTTTAATATTTGTATAACTGTATTATTGTTTTAACTCTGTAAGCAGCCTGAGTTCTTAGGGAGATAGGGCGGCATATAAGTCTCATAAATAAATAAATAAATAAATAAATAAATAAATAAATAAATAAATAAATAAATACATGCTGTTGCTGTTGTTATTTCCTCTTTTAAAGAACCCCTTCTCAAGTGATGATATTGCTTGAAATTTCTCAGGCAGACACAGAAATGACATACTTTTCCAAATCCACAGATTGCACAGTTTTCTGTACTTATGCAGAAACACAGGTCTTGGCTCAGAACCACTCTACCTCCAAATGCCCATCTGAGGGAAGCCTGCTTAAAAAAGGTGCATATACAGAACAAATACACAAAAGTGTTTTTTTTTAAAGAATAGCACAGATGGGTAAAGTGGATGCAGTTGAATGATGATTGAATCCATGGGAAATAGAGATAGAGACTTTTGGTAGAGACTGAGTCAGCCATTCTTGGTTAGAACTCTGCATTGTCCCAAGAGTCTAATCTGAAGGTTGGGAAATTGCCACAAATGAAATTATATATATATATATATATATATATATATATATATATATATATATATATATATATGCAGGAAACATTTAAGAATAATTTATTGATGGCACTGAGCTTTTCAAAAGGATTTCGAACTCTTCTGCTATTTCTGGAGACTTGCAAAAAGCAAAAACAAAAACCAAAAGGAGAAAAGAGGAGATGGTTTCTCCCTTAGCTTTTCAGACAGAGTATGTCATTAGTTACAGCCCAGTTGCTATTTTGAAAACCTTCAGGGCAGAAGGGGAGATTTATGGGCTGATCAGTTTTACATTATTAACATCTGTGCAAATGTTAGAAGTCCATATGACGAGACCTCCAGAAGGACTCTGTCCAGGGAAAGTGATTGTCTGGAAAAATAAATGATGGCTAAGCACTGTGGTATTCTGCAAATAAAAGTTTGCACAGTCTAAGGGTCCTCCTGGACTCACGGCTCTTCCTTGAAGAGCAGGTGCCATCTGGGCTTTGGAGGGCTTCTGCGAACTCCCATCTTGTGCACAAATTGTTCCCATGTCTTGACTGAGAGGTCCTAATCACAGGCATTCATGCCTTTGACACCTCTTCTTTTGATCAATGCAGTGAGCTCTCCCTCACTGTTAGCAGCTTTTTATAGCAGAATCATTCAGTCATCTCTAATAATCTGTACACATTAGGACAGTTAGACAGAGGAGCATTGCAAAACATGTTAGTCACCTCTCCACCAAGTGAGGAGAACCAGCTGAATTCTTCATAAGGCTCTTTGTGCCTGCTTTGAAAGCTGTACCGGTAGCTGGGATAAGCATTTGCATGCACATACTATGCTCCTGCTGGGATCATCAGCAGAGGCGGAGTGGCTTGGTACACCTCACCCCATATACACATATATGCAAACAGCAACAAGGACAGCTTGGGAGCAGCTGTGTGAACCTTTAGTATCTCTGCATCTCTAGCAGATGACCATGCAGCTATTGTTTGAAGGCAATGGGCAACTTACTACAATGTGGTCAGGGGTGGATCAACAGGGTTAACTACCGGTTTAGTGATTTACGAGGTTTGGTGATTTGATGTGCTTCCTGCATGCTGCGCGCGCCTGTAAATCATCATCAGCTTAGTGCCTGGACAGCTGAGCAGTGCTACGTGCAGAAAAAGCAGCCTTTGAAAAAAACTTCCTGCTTTTTCCTCTGCCCTCAATGTGCAGCAGCTGAAGTTGAAGCAGGAAATAAAGGTCAGGTAAGAGCAGAGAAGCGGGTGGGTGGGCAAAAACATCAGCAGACATAGAACCAGTTCTATGTCTGCTGCTAAAACTACAGGTTCTACAGAACCGGACAGAACTGAGTAGAAAGGGCCTTGGTGGTGCAGGCTGTTAAATGCCTAGCACTTAATTCCAACTGCCTGCAATTAGTGCGGGCTTGAATCTCACCAGGCTCAAGGTTGACTCAGCCTTCCATCCTCTGGGGTAGGTAAAGTGAGGACCCAAGATTGTTGGGGGCAATAAGCTGACTTTGTAAAAATGCCGCTTGGGGGGGCAAAAAAGCCCTAGTAATAAGCAGGACATATACAATTGGAATATTGCTGTGTGCATTGGGTTGTGCCCCCAAATTGTAAGCCACCCTGAGTCTTGGGAGAAGGGTGGCATATAAATGTAATAAAAAAACCCACCCCTGAATGTGGTAGCTTGTCCTAACTGGTTGACCACTTAGAAAGGGGCTTTGTGGATATATAATAATTTCTATGATGATGATTATTTGCTGACCATGAAGCCTGGAAGGAAGCTTTGTAGTCCTCTTCAATCAGTTGGGTTTCCAGGGTAGGCAGCTCTCTTTTGGAACAAGAATATGAGAGGGGTAATAAACACTGACTTGTCCACAACTTAATTGAAGAAATCTCTGCCAAGTTCAGTTCCCTTTCAAGGACTTTTTATACCAGTGCTAGAACAGCCAAATCAATGGAGAAGATAATAGAGTTTGCTTTGTTTATGGCCTGAGGAGAATTTTCCAGAAACGGCAGTGTTTGTTTAAAGTGCCTTGGCCACAAAGTTCAAACAAAGTACATGGCTGGGATTATTTCATGTATTTAAATTTTTGTGATAATAAAAAGTTACATGGCCCGTGTTAATGTATTATATTTAGCTTGAGGTGAAGACATGCAGTCACATCAGTTGAAGTAATGCTTCCAAGGATTGGAAGCATTATTTCCACAGTTAGACTTTCCCTTCCTCCAACACCAATGGCCTGGTTGCCAGATCATTTCTAATGTTACAAATGAGCTGATTGAGAAAAACAACCTGTAATTGATATTGTGGCAGTGAGTTTCATTGCTGAACAGTCATAAAGTGGATTTTTATTGAGCTGGCAGAGTGGCCAAAGTTTCCCTCAGTGTACAATGCAACGGTTGAACATGACAATTAGGGCACATTTGACTGTGTGAATCCATTGTTCCATTCTTCTGCAGCAACTCCATACCCAGAAATATAAGCTACCACAGGAAATGATACATTAGAAACCCGGGCATTCCATCAACAATTATGCTTAGGGTGCAAAAACATATGCATTCAAACATAATTAAAATACTAAAAAAAAAAAACTGTAGAAAACAACGACACCATGCAGCCAGGAACCAAAGATTTGCCCAATAAAAACAGTTATTTTATTCTGTCAAGAAATTCATGGTGCACATGGGGAGAAACCATTTTCCTCTTCTGCATCTACAAAATTGTGCAGCTGGGTAATAAATAACCACTTTTTAAAATAAAACTGCATTCCTGAGCAAGAAGGTAATAGATGTCTTAAAGCAAAACCTACATGAAAATGCAAGCAAAGCACTTGCTTTCCTACAGGTGATGGAAGAGCAGCGATCAAAAAGTGAATTGTTATAGAAGTCGAGAAGGAGCAAGTTGGCAAGATTCATGAAGGTTCTTTAGCTGGGATATGGAATTGAACAAAATCTTCTCCAGTCTACCTTCTTCTGCTGAAAATTCCAATAAGCCATCTGTTTGGGAAACAAAATGTTTATGAGAGTTGCATAAAAAAGCAATAATTTCCCCTCTGAAACAGAAGCTATTTATTCTTCACACCCGCACATTCTTTCCATAACCACGATGCAGCTTCTCCTTCTTGGTGTGCCCATCTTCACACATTCTTTCTCCAAAGCTGGATCAGAACAAGAATTCAAGATTCAGTTTAAAAAAACGCCCCAAGATTCATAGGCATTTTGGGCTGTGCCCAGAAGAGGGCACTAAGACTCAATGCAAAACACCTAAGTAATGAACACAAATTATGTTTTGTGTGTGTGTGTGTGTGTGTGTGTATGTCTCCGTCCTACAGACTGTCAGCAGCTGTGAACTTCATGTTGATAGCCAGGTGTTTTTTTTTGCAGAAGGATGAGTTGTCAGATTAGAGTTGTTGCTTCTATGTTAATTAGATCAGATAGCACAGTGATAAAATTATTTGCCAAGTTTTACAATTATTTTTACTATTATTATCAGCACAAATCAATCCACTGCAGGTTGAAGATCTCTTCTTTAAAGATTATGAGCTATAAACCTCCTTGCTGATCTAGGGTAGGCTGGTAGACAATTGTTTTTCTATTTCCCAGTCTGGAGCTGAGAGTGTCTGGTTCAAAGTCACATAGGCAAACAAACACAATCACATCTGGTGTGAGCAGCATATACTGTAACCTAAAATGGAATGCAGGGGAGAAATATTAATGATGGGTGGTTTGGGGTCTTACTAGCAAACGAGCACATGATATAGACTACCGTACTGCTATATCATATTCAGAAAAAGATCCTTCTTCAGCCTTTACCACAACCCTTCTAGTATGAGTTCACCTAAAACTTCTGCCATTTTCAGTAGTCACATTGGACAGACCCCTGGTTGGGGAAGCCCAATAAACAGCAACTATGGCAGTGGAGGAACTACATAATTCACAAGGCAAATGGACAGATTTA
>SOZL01001415.1:0-46059 GCA_009733165.1 Naja naja
ACAAATAGACTCTGATTCTGATGGCAGTGAGGCAGAGGAGGATTTTAGACTCAGAATGGAGAAGAAGAGAAAAGACTCTGGGAAAAACAGGCAAGGATTCTATTGCAGAGGCTGTGAGGGGGGCCACCCCCGCACTGAATGCAAGTTCTTTGACTCCATTTGCCTACGTTGTGAGAAACGGGGTCACATAGCCAGAGTCTGCAAATCATCCAGAACTCCACCATTTAGGAAAAAATTTCCTGAAAAAGACTTTAAGCCCAACAATTTCCTTGAAAGATGGGGAAATTTAAAAGCAAATGGCAAGAATGAAACTCACCAAACAATCACTATTGGTCATTCTTCACCTTAAAAAGCAAAAAGTACACGTGAAGGTGTTTATTGAAGGAAGGCCTTGCCAAATGGAAGTGGACTCAGGCTCTTATTTATCTATGGTGTCATGGGACACTATCCACAGACTCTTTCCCAAATTCAGAAGAAGCATTTCCAGAAGCAAGCACTGACTCTCAAAGACTACCAAGGGAACAAGATTCCAGTAGTTGGAGCAGAGATTTCAATGCAGTTTAAAGGCCACACAAACGTTTGCCCCTGACCATCGTGGACAAGGATCGCCCAAGTTTGCTGGGACTTGAGTGGTTCAAGCCACTAGGCATCGAGGTGACTGGCATCAATCACGTGAGCAGCTCTGAATGGGAGGAGTCCTTGAAGTCTGAGTTTCCAGAGGTCTTCAGCGAAGGACTGGGCAAGTATATGGGGACCCCTATTGCTTTCAGCCTAGACCCCAAGGTGCCCCAATTCGTTTAAAGCCCAGGAGGGTTCCATTTGCTTTAAAGGAAAAAATTGATGCACAATTAGATAAGCTCATTGCTCAAGGGGTTTTAGAGCCTGACCACTCCAGATGGGAAACACCCATAGTCACACCAGTCAAGGCTGATGGGTCAGTGAGAATCTGTGGTGACTATAAGGGGACACTTAACCATGCGCTGCAGCAGAGCATACAGTACCAGTTGTGCATCATCTGCTCCATTCCCTTGGCAGGGGTACAGTATTTGCCAAACTGGACTTGGCTCAGGCATATCAACAATTAACAGTTGATGATGCCACTGCAGAGGCACAAACAATTGTGACTCATAGAGGTGCCTTCAAATGTAAAAGACTACAATTTGGAGTAAGTGGCACCTGGCATTTTCAAAGCCTTATGGAAAGAATGTTGCAAGGACTGCCAGGGGTAGTGCCTTATTTTGATGATGTGTTAATCTCTGCTGAAAATGACACTCAGCTTCAAGAGAGACTCAGAGAAGTCCTTACCAGATTCAGAAAAGCGGGTTTAAAAGTCAAGGAAGACAAATGTACACTCAAAACAGACAGAGTTGAGTTCCTGGGGTACATGATTGACAAGCATGGCATCCACCCTACTGATGCCAAGGTTAAAGCAATCAAGGAAGCCCCTAAACCTAGATGCAAGACAGATTTGCAAGCCTTCCTTGGACTTATTAACTTTTATCACATGTTTCTACCTCACAAAGCATCTATTGCTGAGCCTTTACATCGCCTGCTTGATAAGAAGGCTGTTTGGATCTGGGGGCGGAAGGAACAGTCAGCATTTAACAGTATTAAGAGACTAATCACGTCTGATGCTGTGTTGATACAGTTCTCTGAGAATTTGCCTGTTGTTCTGACTTGTGATGCATCCCCTTTTGGGGGGGGGTTTGAGTCACAGGCTTCCCAGTGGAAGGAAGCCAATTGCATTTACTCTCGCACTTTGTCCAAAGCAGAGAGGAATTATAGCCAACTGGACAAGGAGGCATTAGCAGTTGTTGCAGCTGTTAAGAAATTTCATGAATATCTGTATGGCAGGTCATTCACCATTGTTACAGATCACAAACCTTTATTAGGCATTGTGGCAGGAGACAAACCTACACCTAATATCCTGTCACCAAGAATGCTGAGATGGACTGAATTTCTTGCAGCCTATTCATACAAACTGATTCACAGGCCTGGCAAGGACATTGGACATGCTGATGCACTGAGTCGTTGCCCACTACCTTGCCACAAGGAGGACTTTGAACTTGAAACTCACACCTTTTTCCTGAGACTGTTGGCTTCCAGTCCATGCTGCTGAGATTGCCAGAGAGACTGCCAAAGATGCTGTGTTGGCACCTGTTATAGGCTGGATTAAGAAAGGTTGGCCTCTTCAAGATCTACCTCACCTTGCCCAACCTTTTAAGTCCAGGCAAACTGAATTATCTGTATTAAGAGGATGTATTTTGTGGGGTAACAGGGTGGTTATTCCTGCAAAACTGCAAAGGAGAGGTTTTGGAAATGTTACATGAGGGTCATCCTGGGATTGTAAGGATGAAAGGTTTGGCCAGGAGTTATGTATGGTGGCCAGGTATTGACAAAATGGTTGAAAACTGGGTAGCATCTTGTCCCAATTGCCAGGTAGTCAGGCCTGCTCCACCTCACGCCCCACACAGGAATGGGAATGTCCTAGGGCCCATGGTCTAGAATCCACATTGATTTTGCAGGCCCTACAGAGAGGCACACTTTTCTAGTTATAGTAGATGCATATTCCAAATGGCTAGAGGTAATTCCCATGACATCCACTACAACTGAGGCTGTCATCAAGCAGCTCAGAAAATTGTTTGTAACCCATGGGTTACCAGATGTCCTTGTTTCTGACAATGGCCCTCAATTCACATCTAACATTTTTGAATCCTTTCTAGCTCAACAGGGTATCAGACATGCCCTCACTGCCCCTGGGCACCCTTGACTAATGGCCGGGCTGACGCATGGTGCGCTTTACCAAAGAAGCTTCAGCAGCTGGGTCCTGGGGATATCACTGAGAAGCTTGAAAAACTTCTTAGTGTTCAGCACATCACTCCTAGCCCATCAAATAACTTGTCCCCAGCAGAGTTGTTGATGGGTAGGAAGTCTTCCCTTGACCGCCTTCATCCCACTGCACGCACCAGCACCACTGGATTCCACTTCCAAAGTTCGTTCTTTTAGTGTGGAGATTCTGTATATGCTAGGAACCTTATAGGTGAACCTTTGTGGATTCCTGCTGAAATAACTCACATCACTGGCCCTCGTTCTTACAGGGTACAAACAGAGGATGGCCTCCTGACCAACTTAGATCCAGGTTCCCTCAGGAACATCGCCCCTGTCTCTCTCTGGGTCCCTCACCTGATGTCTCTTCTGGGGGAAGGGGGAACAGGAGGAAAATCAAACAGAATCAACCCCATGTGTATGAGCCATTAGGCAGGAACCATCCAGACCCTGTCACAATGCCAAGATCCATCCTTAGAGTGGAAGATTGCACATCACTACCTGACTTGGAATAGGAGAGACCAGATTCTACAGTCTAACAGGGTCTCCTTTCACAGGAAGTCCCAACAGGGAAATGTCAGGACACATTTCCCCTCTCACTGGGTGAGAACGTTAAAACTTCTGAACCACGAAGGTCTCAGCATTGCGTAAGAGCCCCACCTATTTAAAGGAATACATTAGATAGGTTGGGGTTTGGTATGGACTGAACCTAGTGGGAGGGTGTTATGTATGTAGGTTTGAATGTTATTGGTTTATTTGAACTGTTCTTGTAAAATGTCAAATGGTATTGGTTTAAATAGTGGGGAAGAAACCCTGCACTCCCATTGGCTGGCAGCTATGGCTGCAGGCTATAAGAGGCAGCAGCGCTAGCCAAGCCAGGGCGGGTCCATTCGAGCTGTAGTCACTAATAAACTCTTTGCTGGAACTCCTGCGTCTGACTCTTCATGCAAACTTAACACTGGTAGGATTGAGCCTGCAATAATTACAGACAGCTGGAACTAAGTGCTGACTATTAACAGCCTGCCACCAAGGCCCTTAGTTGGGGCCTGCTGTTTCTCTACAGAAGTTTCAACTTTATACAATGTGTGATAATCAAGAAGTGGAGAAAATCCATCCAATCTGCAAAATGCATCCAACAGCAATAGAACATGCCAAAAGGCCTTTGATTTGGTTGCCTTCAAAACAAGTTTCTATTTTTAATTTACAAATCTGGTTTGATGATCGATTGCAATTAAACTTAGTTAAACTTTGAGTCTTTGCACAGTCCTTCCTTAATATATTTAAATTAACCCAATGATACTGATTACATCACTTTCCAGGCAATTTGTTAGGTGAAAATATATAGCCTCCTTCAAACACTAAATTGCTATTAAATATTGGGAGGTACAGTCAGTATAAGGAAGCAGTCCTAAACTAGCCATACAGTAAATTTTCTGTCATTATTCAGATATGTTGGAGTTAGAAGATGGTGTGTATTCCAAGCTCATGTTTTATAAAACTTTACTTGATCAACATGTCATGACTATGTAGAATGGTCTCTTCCCTGACATTAATGTCAGTTAGCAATTGCTTTATAGAACTGACAAACCAGCAGGGGAAAGAATAAACTCTGAAGGACCCTTAGGTGGTGAAAAAAGACCTTTATCAAAGGAGAATATAGATGAAGAGCATTTTCAGACAACCATTCATTATCTCAATCATTGTAGAAAACAGATACTTTTCCCTGCTGAGTTACTGATCTTTTTTACTGGATTTCAATGAACTATGTTTTGATTGATTATCACCTTTTTCTAACATAATATCACTCTGCACATGCCATTTATTACTAGCAAGTAAATTCTGTCACTCATCCTATATGATTTATGAGATTTAGCATGGTGAAGCAAGGATAATTGTATCCTTTCTTATAATAAATCAACCTTCAAAAAAATTTTCAGGAAGAGAAGTGATATCTTGCGAGGAATAAATAAATGTTTCCAAGATATTTAGAATAAATTTCATCTAAAGTCCAGCAAAAGGAAGCAGGCAACAAGGCTGTAATATGCTAGCTAGCTGTGCATTTTTGGTAGAAGTTTGGAAAATGATAGAACACTATATTTTAAATGTGTACAGGGTTACAAATTTGATTTCAAAAGGAATCTTGGAGGAAGTGGGATGCAAAAATGTAATCTCTCTACAACTCTTTAAAGCAACTAAATCTTTTCCCAAAAACATGTAAACATTTTAAATTGTTGCAGAAAGCTGCAATAGCACTTAGATATACGCTCCTTATTTACCACTTCACAGTGCTTTACAGCCCTCTGTAAGCAGTTTACAGAGTCAACATATTTTACACACCTCGGAAGGATGGAAGGCTGAGTCAACCTTGGGCCTGGTGAAATTTGCAGGAAGCCGGCAGTCAGCAGAAGTAGCCTGCAGTGCACTCTAACCACTGTACCACCGTGGCTCTTAGTCTGCTCCCATAGACTCCGAGGACTTTTGGAACTGAATCTAAAGTATTAGTAGAGAGTTCTAGTATATTTGGTTGACGAGTTCTACATGGCTGGGAAAGAAAGTGCTGAACAAAGAAGGTTAACAATTCTACATACAGTGATGTCAAGATTATGGCAAAATTAACATACCAAAGTTCAATTGTATGCCTATTTATCTGGGAGGAACCCAGCAGCACTTCAACATATGTTGAAGCAACAACAAATTTGAGGGGAAAATGCTAATATTTTAAAAGAGAATTAACTGCAATCCTCCATTGACAATATTGAAAACAAGAAGTGCCTAAGCCTATTTATTGAAATAATATTTTTATTTTATTTATTTTATTTTGTCAAGAGATTATAAGATATCAGGTATAAGTATAAACATAGTTATGAATACATGAAATGGATACATATAAGAAAATACACCAAAAGGACAGGGACGGTAGGCACGTTGGTGCGCTTATGCACGCCCCCCTAGAGAACTCTTAGGAAAGGGGTGAGGTCAATAGTAGACAGTCTAAGGTTAAAGTTTTGGGGGTTTGGGGAAGGAACCACAGAGTCAGGTAGAGTATTCCAGACATTTGACCACTCTGTTGCTGAAGTTGTATTTCCTGCAATCAAGTTTGGTGCAGTTTACCTTGAGTTTGTATCTATTGTGTGCTCTTGTATTGTTATGGTTGAAGCTGAAGTATTCATTGACAGATAGGACATTGCAATATATAATTTTGTGTACTATACGACAGATATTTATGATGTGATTCCTGATCTCCCAGTTTTTAGCCTGGTGCCTTATACTACTACATCAAACAGGGTCTCAAACCAGAGGTGGTATTCAGCAGGTTCTGACCAGTTCTTGAGAATTGGTAGCAGAAATTTTGAGTAGTTCGGAGAACCAGCAAATACCACCTCTGATTAGCCCTGCCCCCATCTATTCTCTGCCTCCTGAGTCTCAGCTGATCAGCTGGGTCTTCTTTTGTTGCCCTGCACAGGAGAACAGAACTGGAAAGCAGGTTAGTGGGGTGAGGAGGGAATGGAGATTTTACAGTATCCTTCCCTGCCATGCCCACCAAGCCATGCCCACCAAGCCATGCCTACAGAACTGGTAGTAAAATTTTTTGAATCCCTTCACTGTCTCAAACATATGCATAAAATTATGTGGGGATGGGATGTTAGTTTTGATTACTTAAATGTTTGCATATTTTTTGCCATAGACATTTATCAAAATCTCACATCAGTCCTGAATTTATGATATATTGTGTAAAGGGTCTGAATGATCAAATATCACCAATGTTTCAAGCTTGTTAAATCTTATAAATAATGTCAAGCGATGATATGTCAGCATGAAAAAGTAGATATCAAGAGCATCCTAAATAGTAATGACATAATCATTTTGAAAGCTGGACATATATCTTTCTATATAGTTGAAAAGCTGGATATAATTTTTAGTCAGGTAAATCTGGCGAAATTGTGACCAGTCACCTGGACAACATATCAATACTTTTCAACTCAAAGTTAAGACAATCCTTTTCTGCCATTTTTAAAAATATATTACCCAGATGTTATTTTTAGTGAGACCATTATACTTCTGTAGTATTTATATTTTGTTATGGTATACTGTGCTACTTATTAAGATATTTTATTACCTGCTTTGAGAGTCTTGAGATTCTTTGAGTATTAAGCATATTGTGCAATAAATAGTTATTTTTATTGTTTGAAAATAACATTACATAGCTCACATTCCAGGATCTCATATAGTACACTACCAAAAGCTGGTTAAGTACTCTTTACAGCAAACTATCACTTTGATCTACAGCACTGTTTAAAATTGTTACACCTTTGCTTTAAAATGGTTATCTCACTTGATGGTATTTTTTGAGAGAGTGTATCACATTGTTAATCTTATAAATGTATTGCTATATATTTCAAAGGAATCATAACACACATTCATTCATAATTTGCATGGTCAGTTCAATCCATAAAGCAATTTTTCACTAAAAAGAGCACGTAAAATTTTGCTTCTTCTTTGGATGGCTCTCCCATACTTACTATGGACAACCTTGTTAAGTAGGCAAAGCCTGCTGTGTTGAGATGGGAATATCCTGTTTTCTAATTCCTATTCATTGTAGTCCTTATTTGACAAAGTATCAGGAGCAGCTTGTAGGCACAGGCACCAGATGCTACAATACACATACGTGTGTGGGCAACAGAGACGGATGATAAAAATCAAGCCATCATTGTGTTAAAACTGCTTTCCATTAGCCACTGAGAACTATGAGATTAGCCACTGAAGAACACAAAAATACATTTTCTCTTGTATGTTTGCAGCCATTTCAGAAATCAAGGTTATAAGATATTCCTATAACATCATTCATTTGTTAGAAATGTCAAGTATATAAAAAAAATTGAAGCAATTTATTTACCACCTTGTAAAATAAAAAAAGTTATATTTTATACATAATGTTCATGCCATTCAGCATATGTGGGTGTTTGTGTTTTGCGTGTCTATAGTGTATCTCACATATCCAAAATACAATGTTTTATCTCATTATTCAAAATGCACAAAGAATTAATATAGTCCATAGTATGTTGATCAGAAATTTAGCTCTTTTGGGTGGGTAGAGAGAAACATTATCAAAATGTATCTGTTCTCTATGCACCTACATCACATCCAAATACTCTTTGGTTTTAGTAGAAAGATTTCACCAACTAGTGAGCATGGGTTTATTAAAAATTAATAAAGAAGCAATATTTAAAAATTAAACACAACTGTGCTATTAGGGATGATTCAATGCCTCGAGAAAAAAACATAACGTAAGAAGCAGAAAATGTTCAGCAGAGTAGTGAGATTTTAATCTTCTTTATCTTTTGTCTGTTTATTTGATGATGCTTTCAGCATTTTGACTAAACTTTCCTTTTCACATAGATTTTCTGTATTTTACCAAAATTCTGGCTGTTTTTGGTAGAATTGGGCAGCATGAGCAACAGAAAATGCATTTTCTATTGCTCTATTTAGTAACAAATTTATGATGATAAGAAAGGGTACAAACAAAAAATCTGTTTATGTTCAGAATAATTAACCCAAGTAGTTCAAAAATTCTAAACCCTCTATTGGACAATACTTTATTAAAGCAATTCAAAGTATCAGTTAGGATTTACCATAACTAACCACCAGACTGAAAATAAAGTAGATAGATACGAGAACAAAAGAGTTGTCAACAACTTAGGGAAAAAAAGGCAAGTCTTGTACACATCTAGATTCGGTTTCCAAAGCAGGATTACCATTTAGATTAAATCAGTTTCTAGTTCTCTTCCAAAAATAGTTTTAGAGCAATGGTTTGTGCAATGTACGCTCATCTTATTTTTTAACTGGGTGGGGGGTGGGGATCCTGAACTAATAAAGAAGTATTTGTGGGAACTTCCATACAGGAAAAACCTTATATAATAGGATACCTATTGAGATGAAAACTTAGATTTTACAACACACATACAATATGTGTTATTTGGTCAATCCCAATTCTGGAAAAAAAAAGATGGGTGGCATCAGAAAATCTTCCCTACTGCTATGGTTTGTGTTAGAAACACCTACCAAGGCACTTCCAAGTTGAAAGGATTGGCTGGTGACATAATCATTGCCCAGGGGACATCCAAGGGAGCTCCCTTTCATGGTCATATTGTTTTTCCCACCACAGTGATTCCTATTTATCTACTTGCTTTCAAAATGCTAGATTGGCAGGAGGTGGGACAAATTGATGGGAGTTCATTCCATCATGCACTCAGGCTGTCGGGTTTTGAACTGCCGAGCTGTCAACCTCACAATGGTTTTCTGTCTCAAGTTTAGGAGAAAAGTAGAGTTAGATCATTTCAGGGTAAGTGTAACACTAATTAATTGTGCATGTATGCACACCGATCCACAGACCTCTGGGGCAGGCAGTTTCGCACTGTCACACACATGATGCTGGAGGATATATAGATACCTAGGATTGCTTGTAAAACATCTGAGTAAGAGTTAGTACATTGAATCATCCAGAAATTATTGAACTATAGCTTCTGTTTTTCCCAAGTATGTGAGTAACCATTCAAGCTAGGAATTCTAGAAGTGGTAATTAAGAAGAATGACTTCATGATAACACTGACCTTAGGTAAGGTAAAGGTTCCTGATCATGGGCGTTGGTTTGTCCCCTGCCACAATGCCTAAAAGAGGTTTGTGATCTGTGACAACAGTAAATGTTCTCCCATATAAATACTCATGGAATTTTTTGACAGCTGCTATAATCGCCAAGTCTTCCTTGTCCAGTTGGCTGTAGTTCCTCTCTGCTTTAGTCAAGGTGCGAGTAAAATGCAATAGGAGCTTCCCTCCCACTGGGAAGCATGTGGCTCAACCCCCACTTCAAAGGGGAGGCATCACAAGTCAGAACAGGAAAGTTCTCAGAGAACTGTATCAGCACAGCATCAGAGGTGATTAGTCTCTGGATACTGTTAAATGCAGCTTGTTCCTTCCTCCCCCAGACCCAAACAGATTTCCTGTCAAGTAATCTGTGCAATGGTTCAGCAATGGTTGCCTTCTGAGGCAGAAACATATGATAAAGTTAATGATCCCAAGAATGCTTGCAAATCTGTTTTGCATTTTGGCCTGGGGGCTTCTTTGATTGCCTGAACCTTTGCCTCTGTGGGGTGGATGCCATGTTTATCAATCATGTACCCCAAAAATTCCACTTTATCTGTTCTAAGTGTGCATTTTTCTTCTTTGACTTTTAACCCCGCTTTTTTGAATCTGGTTAAGACTTCCCTGAGTCTCTCGTGTAACTGAGTGTCATTTTCAGCAGAAATTAAAACGTCATCAAAATAGGGCACCACCCCGGCAACCCTTGTAACATTCTTTCCATAAGGCTTTGGAAGATGCCTGGTGCCACGCTTACTCCAAACTGCAACCTTTTGCATTTGAAACACCTCTATGGGTTACAATGGTTTGGGCTTCAGCAGTGGCATCATCAACTGTTAATTGTTGATATGCCTGTGCCAGGTCCAACTTGGCAAAACTGTGCCCCTCCAAGGGAATGTAATAAATGATGCACTACTGGAACTGGATATGGCTCTGTTGTAGCGCATGGTTCAATGTCCCCTTGTAGTCTCCAGATTCTCACAGACCCATCAGCCTTGACTGGTGTGACTATGGGTGTCTCCCACCTGGAGTGATCAGTGGGCTCTAAAACCCCTTGGGCTATTAGTTTATCTAATTGTGCATCAATTTTTTCCTTTAAGGCAAATGGGACCCTTCTGGGCTTTAAATGAATTGGGGCACCTTGGGATCTAGGTTGAAAGTGATAGGGGTCCCCATATACTTGCCCAATCCGTCGCTGAAGACCTCTGGAAACTCAGACTTCAAGGCCTCCTCCCATTCATTGTTGCTCACGTGATTGATGCCAGTCACCTCGATGCCTAGTGGATTGAACCACTCAAGTTCCAGCAAGCTTGGGCGGTCTTTGTCCATGATGGTCAGGGGCAAACGTTTGGTGTGGCCTTTGAACTTCACATTGAATTCTCTTGTTCCAACTACTGGAATCTTGTTCCCTTGGTAGTCTTTAAGAGTCAATGCTTGCTTCTTGAAGTGCTTCTTCTGGATGTTGGGAAAAAGTCTGTGAATAGTGTCCCATGACACCATAGATAGGTATGAGCCTGAGTCCACTTCCATTTGGCAAGGCCTTCCTTCAATAAGTACCTTGACATGCACTTTTCTGCTTCTTAAAGGTGATGAATGACCAATAGTTACTGTTTGATGAGTTCCATTCTTCCCATTTGCTTCTGTGCTGCGCCCTATTTTCTCACTGAGATTGTTGGGCCTGAATTCTTTGTCTTTGCTTGTAGCAAACTTTCTTCTGTTGGGTGGAGTTCTGGATGATTTGCAGACTCTTGCTAGGTGTCCTCTTTTATCACAACGGAGACAAATGGTGTCTAAAAACTTGCATTCAGTGCGGGGTGGCTTCCCCACAACCTCTGCAGTAGAAATTTTGCCTCTTTCTTCCCAGGTCTTTCTTTTCCGCTCCATTCTGAGTCTGTAAATTCCTTCCTCCACCTCACTACAGTCTGACTCAGAATCTATTTGCTCACAATGAGTTGTTGTGGACTTTTCCACATCAGGATGGCTTGTGGCCTTATTGATTTTCTTCATGGCTGCTGCTGAGGACTTGGTAGCTTCTGCTGAAGAGGCCTCTTCTATTGCTTCCTTCAGCGTGATCTTAGGTTTCAGTAATAACTTGCTCTGTAGCACCTTGTCTTTAAGGCCCAAAACAAATCGATCACTCATGGCCTCTTCTAAATTGTTAAATTCGCATGCACCCCAATGTCTCTTAAACTTGCCACAAAGTCGTTTCGTTTTGCTTTCCCCTTGATCACGACGGTAAAACTCGTGTCTCTTAATGAGGCACGATACTTGTGGCGTAATGGGCTCTTAACAGTTTTTCTAAGTCAGGCCAGTCCATTACCTTCCGTCTGCAGCTCGCCTTCCATCTTGAAAACTGCGGACGCAGTGCGTGAAAAGACCACCCTCTTCCTTTCGAAATGTCGGCAAGATCGTTTCCCCAGATACATTTGGAAACGATCTGCATACAACTCCCAGTCTTCTGCCGTCAGATTGAACGGGGCTGGGGGGGTGTTCAGTGCAGCCATCTCACTCTCCTTCTGTTCCGCGTTGCCGTCTTCTTCAGGGAATCCCACCTTCGTTGCCAGTGTTAAGTTTGCATGAAGCGACAGACACGGAGTGTTTCAAGCTCTTAGTTTATTAGTGACTACAGCTCAGAACGGACCCAATTTGGCTGGGCTGTGGCTGCTACTTATAGCCAGCAGCCGCGAGTTGCCAGCCAATCAGAGTGCAGGGTTTTCCCTTTTAAACCAATCATTTCCAACATTTTACAAGAACAGTTCAAACTAAACCAATGATTTCAAACCTACATACATAACAGTTCCCTCACACATATGTGCTAGTCGTTTCCAGCTCTGGGGGCAGTGCTCATCTCCATTACAAAGCCGAAGAGCCAGCGCTGTACGAAGACGTCTCTGTGGTCATATGGCTGGCATGACTAAACACCAAGGCACACGGAACGCCTTCCCACCAAAGTGGTCCCTATTTTTCTACTTGCATTTTCCCATGAACTTCTCGGTTGGCAGAAGCTGGAACAAGTAACGGAGCTCACTCCGTTACACGGTACTAGGGATTCGAACTGCTGAACTGCCAACTTTTCTGATTGACAAGCTCAGTGTCTTAGCCACTGAGCCACCGCATCCCAAAGATACTGACCTTAGGTTACACCTAAACATCTGAGATGAAGGATTGCTGGTCTCTATTTTGAAGCTTAGCAACTATGCAGCTTGGTTCTCAAAAGTAGCATACCTTCCTTCTTCTTTTTTTAAAAATTTTTTTTCCATGTATTGTATGCTTCAGGGACAACACAACAAAATAGCAGAGTAGTTTCAAATACTCTCAGCTAATTGGTTTCTTGAAAAAGAAGATTTAATGTGTTAACTAGAGAGGATCAGCAACCCGATGCATTTCTAAACAATGTTGTAGCAGGTTCATCACCACCACAAATCAAAACATTAGAATAAAATACAAAACTGCATCCCTAATTAATTTCCATAGTGTACTGTTGAAGAAAACTGGAAAAAGATATTTTATGCATACATATTGAATTATACAAAAGACAGTACCTATATGTATGAAAGTATATGTTATTTTCCATTTTCTCCACAGGCAGCAGGGAAGGCAATCAAACAAAGTACATATAATGAAGTATCAGCATGTGGAGAGAAGCACAGTATAATAATCTTCCCCAGGATGGAAACACGTTATATGTGTTCAATTGTTCTGGTATACTTATTATATGGAATTTTCAGTTAGTTTTGCATTATATCCAGGTATAGGTTACAGTGGGATCAATAAAGAAATATTGTAATATCGAATGTTCAGGATTCCAACTTAGGTTAGCCAATATGCTTCCTTTCATTACTACTGCCTTTGTTTTTCTTTATAGCTAAATAATAGTGCCAACTAAGCAGGTATCATTCTCATTCTCATTTTTTTATTTTTATACCACTAAGTTTTTTTTTAAGTTTTCATAAATATTGTTTATAACAGATGTCTCTCCTGATACTGAGGCTTTCCCAAGTTTGCTGATATTTTCCTGTATAAACGCTGCCATTTTGGAGACTAAATAAACAAAAAACCATTTATTTTATTTTAAGATTAACCCTGTTAACCCATCATTTAAGGAAACAAATGCAAAAATAGCAGGTTAGTTTTTAGATCTGATACAATCTTGATAAAATCAGCAAAAATATACATAACATTTAAATACAAACATATAGCTATGTTTCATTATGCTTTTTCCTCTCATCAATTTAAGAGTCCAGGGGCACACGTTATTTTTATCAGCTGAAAGCTAAGAATACATTTGAGTGATATGATTGTGTTGTAATAGTGACATTCCAGAAAAGTAGGTAAGGCCAGGAGACAAGCTACCGCGCTCACATTTACTAAAATTAAAGTCATTATTAGTGTACTAATTTCAGAATGATCATACCAACTATACTGAATGATTGGGTTCATTTACTTTTTCTTTTCTGTCAAACAAAATCATTAGAGGTTCATTGAAGTATTGTATTAAGGCCTTTAATTTTTAGTTTCTCCTTCTAATGAACCTCTAATGATTTTGTTTTCCCCAAGATTTTTGCAAGGATAGAGGTTATCCTTGTAAAAGTAAAATCCAGGTGCAACAATATGATTTTTCTTCCCAATTTTCTCATTAGTTCATGATGTGACTCAATGCATTTACATTTATGAAATACATGCTTTCTAGTTGCAATAATGAACAATTTCCCCAGTTCTTATTCTACCACTTTCCATATCTTTACCAGCTAAATCTGACTGCTACAGAACTCACACATTTCTCCAAATAAGAATTTGCCTCTGAATAATTAAGCACTAAGGTGTGGGGGAGAAAGGAAGCTAGAGGGGAGGATATTTAAAAGTTTGACAAATTATTCCAGGAACTAGAATTTTGTTTTTTGCATATGCAAACGGTTATTTTTGTGCAGAGCTTTGATGAAGATGCTATTTATAAAAAATCCTTACAAAGCAATTACTTGTCTTTTGCATACAACAGCATCCAGTTCCAAATTAGCTGCTTCATAAAAGTTGTGAATTTGTATTGTGAAGCTTGATTTTTCAGAACAGAAAATACAGGAAGAGAGAAGAATAGCAAGAAGGTGGTATACTGATCCCTTTCAGGCAAAATCACACGCTGCCTTTCAAGAATAAGAACAGCAAATTAGCTGCAATACTTTTGCAATCAGGCAAAAAGGCTTGAGTTAAGTGCTTTTTTGTTCCTTTTTAAAAAAACTATTTTCATTTGTCCAGGAATCTAGAATTGAAACAAACTATTTATACCAGGGGTCCTCAAACTCGGCAACTTTAAGCTATGCTGGCTGGAGAATTCTGGGAGTTGAAGTCCACAAGTCTTAAAGTTGCCAAGTTTGGAGACCTCTGATCTATACAATCTCTAATGCAATGGATACTCATTAAACTTTATCTAAAAATACTTGGCTACGCAATTTATTGCAACACAACCATCACAAACTATATAAAGGGTAACACTCTGAGACAACCAACAGACTATTACAACCACTTGGCATCAGTGTAATAATCAAACCAAAAAAATCCTTCCGAAACTTCTTAAGCCAACCAAAAGACCCAATAAGCAAAAACAAACAAACAAACAAACAAACCGGGAATTATTACACAATGGAGACTATAATAGGCATTATTTTGGCTACACAGATCGAAGTTTGACAGAACACACCCACCAACATCAACAGGCAGCCAAAAGGCAGTGCTAACATTTCTAAATCTTTTATCAGATAAACTAATTCAACCACAATTTCAATCGAGAAACTCTTGACATTTTAGACAAAGTTAAATCCAAAATTTCTAGGAAATGGCTTGTTTTTCTGACAAATCACCATCCACAAAAACATAGATGTAAACTCCACCTACATTTATAGGATACAAAATGTTAAATGTTAAGGAAGGAAACTAACAGCTGAGTGCAAATAGTTAGTCCCAGCCACCAGCACTCAGGTAAGTCAAAAAACAGCACCAAACAATTTGGGAGGAAAAATCTTAAGGAATGTTTGTATATTATATAGTATGTAAAGTGTGACTTCAGTTTGGGAAGAATTGGTTTTGTCATCTACCCTCTTTAAATTAACAACAAAAAGAAAAATTCACATGTATATTCCAAGAGAAATGCAGAGGGTAAGATAATCATAATGAGTTAAAAACAGTTTAAAGCATTTGGGATGTGTTTCCAATCATGATTTAAATTCAGTTACTCAACATTTACAAAAAGCAGAGTAGTATATGAATAGATGTGGAAGGACGCAGAAGAAATGGATAGAAATGGATGGTAGCTGGATAGAAAGTTGAGTATTTCTCAGGAAAAAATGCAGTGCTACACCATTCGGATCCCACTGCTTGCATAAATCTTAAATGTTAAAAGTGTCATTGTATACATTCTTCAATATCCATCTTTCAAAACATTAAAGTTTGAGAGCTCTGGATGAATCATAGACGCTAATCAATCATAAACTCATACCACTTTCTCTTTTCATCTTCATTAGGAAGTAGCTCTGTTTCCTTCTTAAACAATGAAACTACAGAAGGTTTATATTTGTATTGAATCTGTTTCAGAGCAGTGGAACCATATTATGCACAGTATGAGAGATTGTTATGGATTATATCTGAAATAGAAATATCGGTGAAACAATATTGTTGAATATCCAAATGTATTGTTTATTGTATGGTGTTCTAAAATGCTAGATGATGAAGTAATAATTTAAGTAAATTAAATAAGTAAGTAAATAAATAATTACTTATTTCTTAACATGTTTGTTACAGAGAATAACACCAAACCTGGAGTCAGAGGTGGTATTCAGCAGGTTCTGACCAGTTCTGGAGAACCGGTAGCGGAAATTTTGAGTAGTTCGGAGAACCGGCAAATACCACCTTTGACTGGCCCTGCCCCCATCTATTCTCTGCCTCCTGAGTCCCAGCTGATCGGCTGAGTCTTCTTTGGTTGCCCTGCACAGGAGAACGGAGCTGGAAAGCAGGTTAGTAGGGTGGGGAGGGAATGGGATCTTGCAGTAACCTTCCCCAGGAGTGGGGAGGGAATGGAGATTTACAGTACCCTTCCCCTGCCATGCCCACCAAGTCATGCCACGCCCATGAAGCCATGCCCACAGAACCAGTAGTATAATTTTTTTAATCCCATCACTGCCTGTATTATGACACTGGAGAAGTTATCATTCATATCAGAAAAGAGTAAGGAAGCTAAGACTTATTTCTCATTAGGGAAAGAATGGTCTCTTTCGCTTTTTTGTGAGCTTCTTTTCCAAAGCAGAATCATTGCCTACCTTCTGATCTGGGTGCTATTTAGCATGAGGTCACCCAAATGCCAAATATTGCTATGATACATCCCATAGTCTTTCTTTCTTTTCTTTTCTTTCTTTCTTTCTTTCTTTCTTTCTTTCTTTCCTTCCTTTTTCTTTTGTTCTTTCTTTCTTTCTTCCCCCCTCTCTCCCCCCTCCCTCTCCCTCTCTCCCTTTCTCTCTTTCTCTTTCTCTCTCTCTCAGCAACTTTTGCAGCCAGGTATAATTGATTTGGTCACGAGCCCTGCGAAGTTCAGCCACCTTGAACAAAAAATGAGAAATGCAAAGAATAAACCTCTCAGAATAATAGCAGGGGGAAAGAAACTGATCTTTTCTAACTCAAATGTTACCTAAACTTTAGGATCAGCCCCAGTCAGGTATTTCAATAGAGATTTCAAGCTGCTGCCTGACCAAAAAAAAACCTGATAGATTTCACATTATTGGGGTTCTTATTCACCACTGCCACCACCTGCCATAACAGCATTTGTAAACTGTGCAGCGTGGTGACAGATGAACAATGAACAAAGAATAGAAGATGAAATGAAAAGGCATCCCTTTGGCATAGGGAGGAGGAGAAGCCCTTCATCAACCTCTCAGAAATGGCATTCATTTTGCGAGTCATTTATCAGTGCCTAAGATTATACAGCATATCAAAGTCATTATACTGAAGTGGTGGAAATGGAGTGCCTATTTAAACCTGGTGGTGGGTTTGTTTTCTATTGGAGTAACTGCTCCTTGGTAAAAAAAAATAAGACAATGCTCCTTTGATTTATAAGGCAGCAAATAATTATTATTAATCTATTATAGACATACAAACGGACATACATAAAATATAAATAAACGATACAGCTTGCACAAAAACAAAAGGGGAAAAAATCACACAAGTTAATACATAAAAGAACAACAACAAAAGATAATTATAGCTATATCCCAAATTCACCTGATTTTGTAAGACTTTAAAGGGAAAAAAGTAAGCTTGCAATGTGAACCAATCCATTCCTCCATGAGTTTTATTACTACAGCATGCAGATCCTTTTGATTTTTGGCATCAGAGTAGTTCATCAGCATAGTTTATCCACTGCCATGGATTTAGTGAGCCAGGAGTTCTACAAAGATGTCTGACTGCCAACTGTCATTAACTGCCAATTCTTCAATGTAGTCTGGCTGCCAATTGTTGATAGTCATTTGGTTCACACTACTGTGCTAGCCAGGGTGCGCCACAAGGAGGTGAACTAGCATTACACACTCATAAGTGGTTGCATAAAATCTATCCCTCCTTGCTGGTTCCCCGTCTTGAGCCACATTGCACCACCAGCTCTATGAAGGCAGGAAGCCTTAGTGAAGGGAGTACAACAATTTATGAGAAACCCATTTCTTCCTGTGCCGCTGATCTTCCTCATCTGTCAACTGGCAGGCTTAAATCCAGGAAGCCCTCTCTCTCTTCGCTCAACAGCTGTCTAACAACTTTGACATCAACACACAGTGGAAAGCCAAATGGGCTGATGAACTTCCAGATACAGGCAGTTACGTAGTTGACCCTGCACAAAAGGTGCCAGGTTTTGACCTTCCTCACCAGCATTGGTCAACTCTGAACAGGATCCGTACCCAACATGGTGTCTGCCAGGACTCAGTGTTTAAATGGAGTCTTGTCTCTACCCCTCAGTGTGTCTGTGGTGCTCCTCGACAAAATATCCACCACATTGTGCCCGAATGTCCATCAAGAGCTTACACCGGCCCAATGTCTGATTTCTTCAACATGGACCACCCTGTCCTTGAATGGCTGGGTGGGCTAGACATTACATTTGAACCATTGTAAGTCCATGTATTTTCCATACACTAAATAAATAAATAAAAATCAGCATAGTTAGGTTATTGGTCCTCCAATTTAAAATTACGCTCCTCTTCTTTCAAACCAGCTGTGAGGATTGTTTTTGGCAAGAAGGCAAGACAAGAAAAAATGGATAGAAACCAATTAAGAAAAGAAGCAATCTAGAATTAAGGAGAAATTTCCTAATTGTGAGAATAATTAACCAGTAGAATGGCTTGCCTTCAGTCCCAGCAAGACTGACCAAAATGTATCCAAACACAAAAGCAGAATGTTGGAAGTGTAAATATAAAGAAGAAACGTTCTTCCATATGTGGTGGCAATGTCCAGAGGTTAAAAAATATTGGATGAGGGTACAAAGATGGTTATTAGAAATTACAGAACACAAATTAGAACTTGCACCAGAAATATTTTTATTAGGAATAATTAAGGGAAAATTGAGCAAGGTCATCCAATACATCATTAAACATATCATAATGGCAGCGAGAATAGCCTTCACACAGAGATGGAAGAAAGAAAAAATACCATATGAAGACCTGACACAAGAAATAATGGATTGTGCGGAACTGGATAAATTCACAATGGAATTAAGAGGCAAGGATGATTCCAACTATTATGCGGTTTGGGATAGGTGGTACAAATGGGTGGAAGATAGAAATAAGAGCTGATGTTGAAGTATAAAAGGAATTGTATGTATTAATAATGACATGAAGACTGTTAATATGAATAGAGTTGTTTTTTTAAAAAAAAATTTTTTTAAGAATGGCTTGCCTTCAGAAGTTATGGATATTTTATCACTGAAGGCTTTAAGATGGGACTGGACAGCAACTTATTTGGAATGGTATAGGGTCTCCTGCTTGAACAGGGGATTGGATTAGAAGACTTCAAAGGTACCTTCCAACTCTATCCTGTTATTTGATCTTTGTCCTTTTCTTACATCACTGCTGTCCAATACAGGAAGCTGGAAGCTGGAATAACCTTAATGCTTTGAGTGAACCTTCTGCAAACATAGTTAATTTATATATTTACTCTTAACAAATATTCTCAACCAGGGTGGGATTCAAATTTTTAACAATTGGTTCTGTGGGCGTGGCTTAGTTGGTGGGCATGGCTTGGTAGTCATGTTATTGGCTGGGCGTGGCCAACTCAATATCACTCACATCAGGCGCATCTCCTCGCCTGGCCTCCCATGACTGTGGGGATGCTGCAACAGTGTAAGTGTGAAAAATGGTCATAAGTCACTTTTTTCAGTGCCATTGTAACTTTGAATGGTCACTCCACACAAGCAAAGTACCAGCAAAGGAGAAAAAAACTCCAGAGCGTTCCTGAGACAGGAAGTCTAGTCCTGCCAAGAATGTAATAAGGGTTAACGGAGAGGCAGTTTCTGTAAGCAACACCAGAATGTTTCCTTCCTGCCTTCCTTACAGGATTAGGCCAGTAATTTCTTCTAACAACCGGTTCTCCGAACTGCTTAGAATGTTAACAACCGGTTCTAGTGAATAGGTGTGAACTGGTAGAATCCCATCCCTGCTCTCAACATTCTTTACCCTCTCATCCCAGGAATACTCCACACCACAATGAGGGCTGGAGTGGGAAGGGGATCTGTCAGACAAAAATTAGAAAATTTAGATATTCTAACTGTTTTACCTTTCTAAATAAATTTTCCCTTGAAGCAATCGATTTGGTCAAAATATTAAAACAATTAACTCGTTTTAATCTCTTTAAAAGATTTTCATAGTAATTCAGTTACTACAGGATGGTTTTGAAAAACCAAAGCCCGCGTTATATCCTAAAAGATACTGTATTATTATTTTGTTATAGCACAATCACTTACATCTTGTTTATTGAATGCATTTCATTTGACACACCAGGCAAGCCTTTTAGCTGATGCAGTAAGGTGTGTTATCAGCTTCAGTTGATCAAATCAGCCACTGAGAATAATTCTGAATAATGAATTGACATAATATTTTCCATTTAGATCTAAAGAATGACATTTCTAATGGGTTAGCCTCAAAGAAACTAAAGAATTAATTCAGTGATTCATTCAGCCTCATCTGGGAGGAAATGCATGTTAACAAAACCTCCTGCTTTCATTCTGGAACACCAGTCACAGCATATTATGTGTTCACAATGTGCTGGTGCAGAATATAAAGTAATAAGAACTGTAAAGCAGTTCCTAATACTTGCAGCTGCAGTGAATTATGCAATTTTTCACCTAGGTTGTTTTTTTTTTTTTTTTGGCTTCACTGTCTGAACAATATTCTGAACAATAATCTTCAATTTTCATATCTTTTTAAATCTTAGACCATATAATACTGGGTCTAGGAAGATATTGAGGTATCTGAGCTGTAATTTCTGCTGTCTTTCCTAGTGTAAGCAGAAAGATTGAGGGTACAGGAGACATCTTACAGATAATAGGATAATTAAAACTCAGTTTTATCCACTATTGGCAGACTTGCAGGATTTAACTAAAATTAATGGAAGCCATCATTTGTTATACTTGCTACTTCCTCCAGCTCTCCTGCCTTAAAGCAGCGGTTGCCAACTGGTGGGCCAGAGAAATCTCATCCCCAGAGCACCCCTCCAAAGCAATTAATCCAGGCTGCCAAACACAGGAACTGCGCCACCACATGGCCATGAACCCTCCCCACCCACTCCTCCTTACCTGACAAACTTGGCTGCTAAATTGCTATTTTTCCTTTCACTGTTATGTATGTAGGTTTGAATGTTATTGGTTTATTTGAACTGTTCTTGTAAAATGTCAAATGGTATTGGTTTAAATAGTGCGGAAGGAAACCCTGCACTCCCATTGGCTGGCAACTTCGGCTGCTGGCTATAAGAAGCAGCCGTAGCCCAGCCAAGTCGGGTCCATTCGAGCTGTAGTCATAAATAAACTCTTCACTGAAGCTCTTGCGTCTGACTCTTCATGCAAACTTAACACTGGCGGAAGGTGGGATTGCCCTGAAGAAGAGACAGCGAGGCGAGCAGAAGAAGCGAGATGGCTGCTGAACACCCCCAGCCCCGTTCGATCCAGGCGGTGGAAGACTGGGAATCATCGTGGATCGCTTCCAGATGTACTTGGAAGGAAAGCGACCTCGCCGATATTCGAGAAGGAAGAGGGGTATTTCTCACGCACTGCGGTCCGGCAGTCTTCAAGATGGCGGCGTTGGCGGGAGCTGCAGAATTGAAGGTAATGGAATGGCCTGATTTGGAAAAGCTTTTAGAGCCCATTACCCCACAAGTATCGTGCCTCATTAAGAGAACACGATCGGGATCAAGGAAGCGAAAATGTTAATGACTTTGTGGCAAGTTTAAGGGACATTGGGGGTGCTTGTGACTTTACCAACAGAAGAGGCCATCGTGATCGGTTTGTCCTAGGCCTCAAAGATAAGGTCTTACAAAGCAAACTGTTAATGAAACCTAAGATCACGTTTAAGGAGGCCATTGAAGAAGCTGTTTCAGCGGAAGCCACCAAGTCCTCAGCAGCAGCCATGAAAAGATTAACAAGGCCTCAAGCCAGGCCTCAAGCCATTCTGATGTGGAAAATCCACAACAACCCATTGCAAGCAAATAGACTCTGATTCAGATTGCAGTGAGGTGGAGGAAGGAATTTTAGACTCAGAATGGAGAAAAAAGAAAGACCCTGGGAAAAAGAGGCAAGAATTTTATTGCAGAGGCTGTGGGGGGCACCCCACTGCTGAATGCAAGTTCTTAGACACCATCTGCCTACATTGTGAGAAAGGGTCACCTAGCCAGAGTCTGCAAATCATCCAGAACTCCACCTAGTAGGAAGAAATTTCCTGAAAGGATTTTAAGCCCAACAACTTCATTGAAAAGATGGGGCGCAATTCAGAAGCAAATGGGAAGAATGAAACTCATCAAACAATCACCATTGGTCATTCTTCACCCTTGAGAAGCAGAAAAGTACATGTGAAGGTGTTCATTGAAGGAAGGCCTTGCCAAATGGAAGTGGACTCAGGCTCTTATTTATCTATGGTGTCATGGGACACTATTCACAGCTACTTCCCAACATTCAGAAGAAACATTTCCAGAAGCAAGCACTGACTCTTAAAGACTACCAAGGGAACAAGATTCCAGTAGTTGGAGCAAGAGATTTCAACGTGCAGTTTAAAGGCCACACCAAACGTTTGCCACTGACCATCGTGGACAAGGATCGCCCAAGCTTGCTGGGACTTGAGTGGTTCAAGCCACTAGGCATCGAGGTGACTGGCATCAATCACGTGAGCAACTCTGAATGGGAGGAGGCCTTGAAGTCTGAGTTTCCAGAGGTCTTCAGCGAAGGACTGGGCAAGTATGGGACCCCTATCACTTTCAACCTAGATCCCAAGGTGCCCCAATTCGTTTAAAGCCCAGGAGGGTTCCATTTGCTTTAAAGGAAAAAATTGATGCACAATTAGACAAATTAATTGCTCAAGGGTTTTAGAGCCCACTGATCACTCCAGATGGGAAACACCCATAGTCACACCAGTCAAGGCTGATGGGTCAGTAAATTTGTGGAGACTATAAGGGGACACTGAACCATGCACTGCAGCAGAGCCATATCAGTACCAGTTGTGCATCATCTGTTACATTCACTTGGCAGGGTACAGTCTTTGCCAAATTGGATTTGGCCCAGGCATATCAACAACTAACAGTTGATGATGCCACTGCAGAGGCCCAAACCATTGTGACTCATAGAGGTGCCTTCAAATGTAAAGGTTACAATTTGGAGTCAGCCTGGCACCAGGCATTTTTCAAAGCCTTATGGAAAGAATGCTTCAAGGACTGCCAGGGGTAGTGCCTTACTTTGATGATGTGTTAATCTCTGCTGAAAATGACACTCAGCTTCAAGAAAGACTCAGAGAAGTCCTCACCAGATTCAGTAAAGTGGGGTTAAAAGTCAAGGAAGACAAATGCACACTTAAGACAGACAGGGTTGAGTTCCTGGGCTACATGATTGACAAGCATGGCATCCACCCTACTGATGCCAAGGTTAAAGCAATCAAAGAAGCCCCTAGACCAAAATGCAAAACAGATTTGCAAGCCTTCCTTGGATTTATTAACTTTTATCACATGTTTCTACCTCAAAAGGCATCCATTGCTGAACCTTTGCACCATCTGCTTGATAAGAAGGCTGTTTGGATCTGGGGGAGGAAGGAACAATCAGCATTTAACAGTATTAAGAGACTAATCACATCTGATGCTGTACTGATACAGTTCTCTGAGAACTTGCCTGTTGTACTGACTTGTGATGCATCCCCTTTTGGAGTGGTGGGGGGGGGGTTTGAGCCACAGACTTCCCAGTGGGAGAGAAGCCACTATTGCATTTTACTCTCGCACCTTGACCAAAGCAGAGAGGAATTATAGCCAACTGGACAAAGAGGCATTGGCAGTTGTTGCAGCTGTCAAGAAATTTCATGAATATCTGTATGGCAGGACATTTACCATTGTTACAGACCACAAACCTTGGTTAGGCATTGTGCCAGGAGACAAACCTACACCTACTATCCTGTCACCAAGAATGCTGAGGTGGACTGAATTTCTTGTAGCTTATTCATACAAACTGATTCACAGGCCTGGCAAGGACATTGGACATGCTGATGCACTGAGTCGTTGCCCACTGCCTTGCCACAAGGAGGACTTTGAACCTGAAACACACACCTTTTTCCTAGAAACTGTTGCCAAGCTTCCAGTCCATGCTGCTGAAATTGCCAGAGAGACTGCCAAAGACACTTTATTGGCTCCTGTTATAGGCTGGATTAAGAAAGGTTGGCCTCTTCAAGATCTACCTCACCTGGCTCAACCTTTTAAGTCCAGGCAAACTGAATTATCTGTATTAAGAGGATGTATTTTGTGGGGTAACAGGGTGGTTATTCCTGCAAAACTGCAAAGAGAGGTTTTGGAAATGTTACATGAGCTAATGGCTGGGCTGAACGCATGGTACATTTTACCAAGGAGAAGCTTCAGCAACTGGGTCCTGGGGACATCACTGAGAAAGTTGAAAAACTTCTTAGTGTTCAGCACATCACTCCTAACCCATCTAATAACTTATCCCCAGCAGAGTTGTTGATGGGTAGGAAACTTAGGTCTTCCCTTGACCGCCTTCATCCCACTTACGCACCCAACGCACCACTAGATTCCACTTCCAAATTTCGCACATTCAGTGTGGGTGATTCTGTTTATGCTAAGAACCTTATGGGTGAACCTTTGTGGATTCCTGCTGAGATAACTCAAATCACAGGCCCTCGTTCTTACAGGGTGCAAACAGAGGATGGACTCCTCTGGAGCAGGCACATTGATCAACTTAGATCCAGGTTCTCTCAGGAACATCGCACTTGTTCCTCTCTAGTTCCCTCACCTAATGTCAATTCTAGGGGGGAAGGGGAGGAACAGGAGGAAAATCAGCAAGCAAGAATCAACCCCATGTGTAATGAGCCATTACGACAGGAACCATCCTGAACCCTGTCACAATGCCAAGATCCATCATTAGAAGTGGAAGATTGCACATCACTACCTGACTTGGGTGCTGACATTGGAATGGAGATGGTTTGTGAGGAGAGACCAGATTCTATCAGTCTAGCAGGGTCTCCTTTCACAGGAAGTCCCAGCAGGGAAATGTCAGCAGACACATTTCCTCTCTCACTGGGTGAGAACGTTAAAACTTCTGAACCACGAAGGTCTCAACGTACATGTAAGAGCCCCACCTATTTAAAAGAATACATTAGATAGGTTGGGGTTTGGTATGGACTGAACTAGTGGGGAGGGGTGTTATGTATGTAGGTTTGAATGTTATTGGTTTATTTGAACTGTTCTTGTAAAATGTCAAATGGTATTGGTTTAAATAGTGCGGGAAGAAACCCTGCACTCCCATTGGCTGGCAACTACGGCTGCTGGCTATAAGAAGCAGCCATAGCCCAGCCAAGTCGGGTCCATTCGAGCTGTAGTCACTTAATAAACTCTTCACTGAAGCTCTTTGCGTCTGACTCTTCATGCAAACTTAACACCGACCATCATCTGTTCTGCTGTGCCAGGAGATTTAGATCAGCTAGGAAGCAGGAAATGGTTGGATTTCTTGCTTTCTGGCTAGTGTTTAGATCCTCGGCTCTGAACCTCCCTTAGGACTGAAGGTTTTCTTGCAAGCAAATTCAGTGCAGACTCAGGGCAAGCAAATTTGAGAGACTGAGCTAGCTGATGGAAGATAGATAGATCACTGAATGGTTCTGTGAGCAACTCAATCTGCCTGCTTTGCCTGATTTTGGATAAAAATTGCTCTTTTTTATAAAAAAAATTCAATATTTACATACATGGTGTGTTGTGAGTTAATTTTGTGAGTTTGCTTGCAAGCAAATTTTATGTGACAGACTGAGCTACCCAATGGCAGATAGATAGATTTCTGAATGAATCTGTGATTCTGTGAGCAACTCAATCTGCCTGCCTGCTTTGCCTGATTTTGGGTAAAAGTTGTTCTTTTTTTATGAAAAAAAATCAATATTTATATAAATATTTATAATATTTACATACAAGCCATGCCCAGCCAGTCACATGACCATCAAGCCACACCCACAAATTAGGCCATGCCCACAGAACTGGTTAGTGATCCTTGGGATTTAAAATTATGAGTGTGGTGATCCTTGAGGTCCAAAAGGTTGGCAACCCCTGCCTTAAAGGATAGATCATCACACTTTATATAGTGGTTATTCTGCAGTCAGGAAAAGGGTGCAGGGCAATCATCTTCATTTATGTTAAGGCTGCAATCAAATACACAAGTACTGTACATACCTTTATACTATTTCCTGTTAATGATATAACACGTATATTTTAAAAATGAGTTTCGATATGGATTCCAATAATTGCTGGTCTTTCAACAAATGGAAGACTTTGGTGTATCCCACCATTTTTCTCCTTGTTAGTTTTAATTTAAAATATTTTCCTGGTATGGATTTTAAATTAGTTAATAGCTTCCAGATTAATTGGCCAACAGGTATGTATTCCTCTTATTAGCCGAGTATGGATCAGAGTTGTAAAGCAATACATTTGAAGGACACTTATTTGGGGAAGGGAAGATCTTCACAGACTTAACATTATGGAAGCAGTAAATACTCCAGTAGACACAAAGCATTTTTCCCCTTCCAAAACAGATGTAATAGTTGTTGTTTAGATCTCACAGTCTGCATGACCCCAACTAAACAGCTATTATAGTAGAAAGCTTGTACAATTCATGGATGTGAATTAAAGGTTTTCTATTCCAGCTTAAGAGGGAGAACAAGAAAATGCAGAACATTTTTCTTATTATATTATGCTGACCTTAATTTCTGTACTTACAAGAACATAAGGATATCAGCAAAATGCAATGTAGCAAGATGTTAAACCTGTTTCTATTGATTCATAAGGAATTTTCTTACTTGAATGCCCTATGCAGAAAAAAATCTTGATTCGCTATGAATTTTAGATAACAGCTGGGGATGCAACATGGGTCCAAGAAATAGCTAATTGATTTAATTCCCATAATAAGGATGCACAGTTTGCTACCAGATTATAAAAAGAGGCAGCAAACATTTCTGAGTTAAATGTACTGCTTGAAAGGGGTGGAAGTCAATAGCTCTTAAATTCTTACTGTTATTCAGACAAATATGAATGTAAAAAAGAAAAAGAAAATAGCATAGATAAGCTTGTACCTGGAAGGAATAGTTTCATCACACTTGTCTGATAAGGAAAATCAATACATAAAGTGAATCCTTCTCTATCTTTCATTGGAAAGGAGACTCCACCACAAAGTATAAAATTCCAAAGCCTGCATTAGTTATAGTTTGAAAAATAATACATACAATATAGATTTTGGAAACCAAATCATTTATTCAGCAGAAGTAAAATAACAATTTTAAAATAGTTTATGTATGCAAACGTAAAAGTGCATTTAGTAGCTGTAATTACAATTTTTACCGACAGTCTAAAGAGAACATCCATCACATATTTTGCCTTCTTAACTAATAACAATCAGTTCTGCAAGATGGACACGTAGCATACTTTGTCCCCTCTTCCAAACTCTGAAGAAAAACTTGCATAAGTTGAAAAGAAAAAAGGAATCCCCAGATAACAACTTTTCTAAATTTCTACTGTTTTTGGTAAGAGGATCTTTTTCAATCCTGGGTACTCATGTGAGGTTAAATTGGAAGAAATTATTGTAATAAGGTTGACTTGAAAATGCTCTGCACTTATCTCTTGTCTTTTCCAAATCTTCTTCTCTTTCATGCAACATTTTTTTGGTTTCTAAATTCAGAAAAGTGAAGCCAGTTTTCATAAACTGACTGAAATTCAGCAGAAATTAAAAAAAATTCTTTGGATTTTTTCCAAGTATAGAATGATTGTATAGAAGCACAGCTGTTTCCAGAGAAACATAGTTTAAGTCTAGATTCATTCCAAATGACTATATGATAGCCACCTGTGTTTCTCTAGATTAGAACAAAGATAGACATCCTTTGGGTCAGTGGTGGGATTCAAAAAAATTTACTACAAGTTTTGTGGGCATGGCTTAGTGGGCGTGGTGTGGCTTAGTGGGTGTGGCTTGGTGGGTGTGGCAGGGGAAGGTTACTGCAAAATCCTGTTCCCTCCCCACTCTTGGAGAAAGGTTACTGCAAAATCCCATTCCCTCCCCACCCCCACTAACCTGCTTTCCAGCTCCATTTTCTTGTGCAGGGCAACAAAAGAAGACCCAGCTGATCAGCTGGGACATGGGAGGCAGAGAATAGATGGGGGCGGGGCCAGTCAGAGGTGGGATTTGCTGATTCTCTGAATTACTCAACATTTCTGCTACCAGTTCTCCAGAACTGGTTAGAACTTGCTGAATACCACCTCTGCTTTGGGTGTTTGGAGTTGTTCTCTTTTTCCCACAGGTCTTTGGGTCTCCAAAGGGATGACCAAAGAATGTGAGGTATCTGGAATGGGTGGGTTGAATTTTGCTCCCTTTAACAATGGAGCTATGTTAAGTCCCTGGGAGGGTTAAGACATCTATTCTTTTAATTTTGTTTAAAAAAGCTACAAAAACCTTTCTGCAGAATTTCAGTATATGGCCACCAAGTTTCAATCATGCTGGTTTTATTTGAGGAATCCAAAAGGGAGCTGAGAATTTTACACCAGCCATGGATTACATTAACCTATGCTAGAAATGGAAAGTACCCATCAATGAAAATTCTGGAGTTTATAATGAACTTATATATACTAAAATAAATACTTGCTCAAAGAATCAATGCATCTTTAATCATTTATCAATTTTCAATCATTTATCAATTTCTTTTTAATGCTTCCAATTAATTTTTTTTAATTCCTCTGGAAAGAATTCCTTTCAGCCCCTGGTGCTCACTTTAAAATGTATCTGTTATTCTCAACAGCTTTCATCAAATAATTTTACACAATTATACTAATTCTCTTCTTTTAAAAAATAGGCTAATTAATATTTTGGGAAAGATTGTGTTCCTAATGTAGGTGCACCATTTATCTCCATTCCTGAGTTTTCTTCAATATATTATCAATATAATTTAAAGAAAGCCATGAAAAAAATCCATCTATTTTTACTAGTTTTGGTTACAATCTTTTAATATTATATATCATTTTTGAATCACATGCACTAGGACATTTGATTGAATAGTGCCTTTAAATTGAGTCTTTAAATCACCTGAGATGTTGAATCCAATCTGATGCCTTTGAATTGTTTTGAAGATATTGATTAATTGATTTTTCTGGCTTTGCAGCTTCTCAAACGTTTCTGCCATTTTTATTTCATATAAGGACAAAAACTAATAATAGTTTAGCGTTGTGATTTCTTTGAAATAAATGTACATGTTAGCAAAACTGTTTTCTGCTCTCTGAAAAAGCCCTCCATATGAGTGCATGGTAAATGTTAGTATCTTATTCTGCAGTTCAAATATGTTTAAGTGCAATCAATTGAACAAAAAATGAGAGTAAAAGACTGATTCATTCTGCTATTCTTTTCTGATCTTGTTTGTTCTTTGTTCCATAATCTTTTTTATTGTCCCATGCCTCTTTAACTTTTACCTCTAATTGTGAAACATCACCCCTAAAAGTCTTTGTGTCCAGTTTTTCTGTGTTTTTTTCCATCCCTTTAACCTCCCCCTTATACTGTCCCCATGCTCTCAATAATCCATCAGCTTTCTTTTTACTACTTGCTTATCTGTCAATTGTTCTGAATGAGTATTCTTCATTTTGAGAATGGTTTAAAAGAATGCTTTTGGTTAGAGAATATTGCAGGGATTGAAGGGGCCCACAAAAAAAAATTAAGGGATGGGCATGCAGACAAGCATGAACACTGCTCTCTATGGGATTGCCTATATAAAGTGGGAACATGTTTTGAGAGTAAATGACAGTTTATAAATAGAATAGAATGGAATGAAATGGAAGGGACCTGGGAGGTTTTCTCGTCCAGCCCCCTGTCTAGGCAGGAAACCCTACACCACTTCAGACAAATGGTTTTTCAACATCTTTTTACAAACTTCCAATGTTGGAGCATTCACAATTTCTGGAGGCAATTTGTTCCATTGATGAATTGTTCTGTCAGGAACTTTCTCCTTAGTTCTAAGTTGCTTCTCTCCTTGATTGGTTTTCATCCATTGCTTCTTGTCCTGCCCTCAGGTGCTTTGGAGAATAGCTTGACTCCCTCTTCTTTGTGGTTGCCTCTGAGATATTGGAACACTACTATCATGTCTCCCCTAGTCCTTCTTTTCATTAGACTAGACATACCCAATTCCTGCAACTGTTTTAGCCTCCAGTCCCCTAATCATCTTTGTTGTTCTTCTCTGCACTCTTTCTCAACATCTTTTTTACATCGTGGTGACCAAAACTGGATGCAGTATTCCAAGTGTGGCCTTACCAAGGCCTTATAAAGTAGTATATTAACACTTCACGTGATCTTGATTCTACCCCTCTGTTTATGCAGCCTAGAACTGTGTTGGCTTTTTGGCAGCTGCTGCACACAGCTGTCTTCTTTGAACCAATGGTCAGAGATGACTTTGGGATTCATGGGCACCATGGCAACAGTACATTTGATCCAAATTAGTAATGATTCAATACACAATGAAGACAAGTATATATTCTACCTTCTTCTTCTACATTAAAGAATAATATATTAAGAATGTGTTCTTTTAAAACTAAAGCTAACCAATACTTCTTTTAAAAAAAATATGGTGATCAGCACTATAATCACAACTTTAAGTAAATGAATGCCTAGATTGCCTACATTTTCTTAGTGGAAATTTGAAAAAATATGGTTGATGCAGTCATGCATCCAAACATTTATTTATGCAAGTGACTTGAGAAATATAATACTTTCATTTTTTTCTCTCTTTAAAACAAAATGTTTTTGGACTATTTGCAATTTGTTATGGAAGAGAGAGATTTAATTCTGGGATGCTATACTGAAGATGGAAAATGTGAATGATAATAGTATAAATAAAGACAATAGAGCCAAAACGAAGAAAAGAAATATTACAACAAAAATCTATCAAAGAAATGACATAATAAAAGCTCTGAGATATTTTAGGTTAAAGACCGTGAACCAGAGGTGGTATTCAGCAGGTTCTGACCAATTCTGGAGAACTGGTAGCGGAAATTTTGAGTAGTTCAGAGAACTGGCAAATCTGACCTCTGACTGGAGATTTTACACTAACCTTCTTCTGCCACACCCACCAAGCCATGCCCACAGAACCAGTAGTAAAAAAAATTTGAATCCCATCACTGCCCTAAACCATCTTGTTATGTATGTAGGTTTGAATGTTATTGGTTTAGTTTGAATTGTTCTTGTAAAATGTCAAATATGATTGGTTTAAAAAGTGCGGGAAAACCCTGCACTCTGATTGGCTTGCAACTACAGCTTCTGGCTATAAGTAGCAGCCATAGCCCAGCCAAGTCGGGTCCATTCGAGTTGTAGTCACTAAATAAACTCTTCACTGAAGCTCTTCGCGTCTGACTCTTCGTGCAAACTTAACACTGGCGACGAGGATGGGATTCCCCTGAAGAGAAGACGACGCGGAAGACAAGCAGAAGAGCGAGATGGCTGCGCTGAACACCCCCCCCCGCCCTGTTCGATCCGTCAGCAGAAGACTGGGAATCGTATGCGGATCGCTTCCAAATGTATTTGGAAGGAAACGACCTTGCTGACATCTTCGAGAAGCGGAAGAGGGCGGTCTTTCCTACGCACTGCGGTCCGGCAGTCTTCAAGATGGTGAAGGCATTGGCGGGAGCTGCAGACGTGAAGGTAATGGAATGGCCTGATTTAGAAAAGCTTTTAAGAGCCCATTACGCCGCACAAGTATCGTGCCTCATTAAGAGACATGAGTTTTACCGTCGGGATCAAGGGGAAAGTGAAAATGTTAACAACTTCGTGGAAAGTTTAAGAGACATTGGGGGTGCATGCGAGTTTAACAACTTGGAGGAGGCCATGCGCGAACGTTTTGTCCTAGGCCTCAAAGGCAAGGTGCTTCAGAGCAAATTATTATTAAAACCTAAGATCACGTTGAAGGAGGCCATAGAAGAGGCCTCCTCAGCAGAAGCCACTAAGTCCTCAGCGGCAGCCATGAAGAAAATTAACAAGGCCTCAAGCCATTCTGATGTGGAAAAGTCCACAACAACCCATTGCGAGCAAATAGATCCTGATTCAGACTGTAGTGAGGTGGAGGAAGGAATTTATAGACTCAGAATGGAGAAGAAAAGGAAAGACCTTGGAAGAAAGGGGCGAGACTTTTATTGCAGAGGCTGTGGGGGGGGCACCCCCGCACTGAATGCAAGTTTTTAGACACCATCTGCCTACGTTGTGAGAAAGGAGGTCACCTAGCAAGAGTCTGCAAATCATCCAGAACTCCACCTAGTAGGAAGAAATTTCCTGAGAAAGAATTCAAGCCCAACAACTTCAGTGAGAAAATGGGGCACAACTCAGAAGCAAATGGGAAGAATGAAACTCATCAAACAGTCACCATTGGTCATTCTTCACCCTTGAGAAGCAGAAAAGTACATGTGAAGGTACTCATTGAAGGAAGGCCTTGCCAAATGGAATTGGACTCAGTCTCCTATTTATCTATAGTGTCATGGGACACTATTCACAGGCTACTTCCCAACATTCAGAAGAAACATTTCCAGAAGCAAGCACTGACTCTTAAAGACTACCAAGGGAACAAGATTCCAGTAGTTGGAACAAGAGAATTCAATGTGAAGTTCAAAGGCCACACCAAACGCTTGCCCCTGACCATCGTGGATAAGGATCGCCCAAGCTTGCTGGGACTTGAGTGGTTCAATCCACTAGGCATTAAGGTGACTGGCATCAATCACGTGAGCAACTCTGAATGGGAGGAGGCCTTGAAGTCTGAGTTTCCAGAGGTCTTCAGCGAAGGATTGGGCAAGTATATGGGGATCCCTATCACTTTCAACCTAGATCCCAGGGTGCCCCAATTCGTTTAAAGCCCAGAAGGGTTCCATTTGCTTTAAAGGAAAAATTGATGCACAATTAGACAAATTAATTGCTCAAGGGTTTTAGAGCCCACTGATCACTCCAGATGGGAAACACCCATAGTCACACCAGTCAAGGCTGATGGGTCAGTAAGAATTTGGGAGACTATAAGGGGACACTGAACCATGCGTTGCAGCAGAGCGCATACCCAGTTCCAGTTGTGCATCATCTGTTACATTCACTTGGCAGGGGTACAGTCTTTGCCAAATTGGACTTGGCCCAGGCATATCAACAACTAACAGTTGATGATGCCACTGCAGAGGCCCAAACCATTGTGACTCATAGAGGTGCCTTCAAATGTAAAAGGTTACAATTTGGAGTAAGCGTGGCACCAGGCATCTTTCAAAGCCTTATGGAAAGGATGCTGCAAGGACTGCCAGGGTAGTGCCTTACTTTGATGATGTGTTAATCTCTGCTGAAAATGACACTCAGTTACAAGAAAGACTCAGAGAAGTCCTTACCAGATTCAGGAAGCAGGGTTAAAAGTCAAGGAAGAAAAATGCACTCTTAGAACTGACAAGGTTGAGTTCCTGGGCTATATGATTGACAAGCATGGCATCCACCCTACTGATGCCAAGGTTAAAGCAATCAAAGAAGCTCCTAGACCTAAATGCAAAACAGATTTGCAAGCCTTCCTTGGACTCATTAACTTTTATCACATGTTCCTACCTCAGAAGGCAACCATTGCTGAACCATTGCACAGATTACTTGATAAAAATCTGTTTGGATCTGGGGTAGGAAGGAACAATCAGCATTTAACAGTATTAAAAGACTAATCACGTCTGATGCTGTACTGATACAGTTCTCTGAGAATTTGCCTGTTGTACTGACTTGTGATGCATCTCCCTTTGGAGTGCAGGGGAGGGGTGAGCCACAGGCTTCCCAGTGGGAGAGAAGCCCTTATTACATTTTACTCTCGCACTTTGACCAAAGCAGAGAGGAATTACAGCCAATTGACAAGGAAGCATTGGCAATTGTTGCAGCTGTCAAGAAATTTCATGAATATTTGTATGGGAGAACATTTACCATTGTTACACATCACAAACCTTTGTTAGGCATTGTGGCAGGAGATAAACCTACACCTACTATCCTGTCACTAAGAATGCTGCGGTGGACTGAATTTCTTGCTGCTTATTCTTACAAACTTATCCACAAGCCTGGCAAGGACATTGGACATGCTGATGCACTGAGTCGTTGCCCACTGCCTTGCCACAAGGAGGACTTTGAACCTGAAACACACACCTTTTTCCTAGAAACTGTTGCCAAGCTTCCAGTGCATGCTGCTGAAATTGCCAGAGAGACTGCCAAAGACACTTTATTGGCTCCTGTTATAGGCTGGATTAAGAAAGGTTGGCCTCTTCAAGATCTACCTCACCTGGCTCAACCTTTTAAGTCCAGGCAAACTGAATTATCTGTATTAAGAGGATGTATTTTGTGGGGTAACAGGGTGGTTATTCCTGCAAAACTGCAAAGAGAGGTTTTGGAAATGTTACATGAGCTAATGGCTGGGCTGAACGCATGGTACATTTTACCAAGGAGAAGCTTCAGCAACTGGGTCCTGGGGACATCACTGAGAAAGTTGAAAAACTTCTTAGTGTTCAGCACATCACTCCTAACCCATCTAATAACTTATCCCCAGCAGAGTTGTTGATGGGTAGGAAACTTAGGTCTTCCCTTGACCGCCTTCATCCCACTTACGCACCCAACGCACCACTAGATTCCACTTCCAAATTTCGCACATTCAGTGTGGGTGATTCTGTTTATGCTAAGAACCTTATGGGTGAACCTTTGTGGATTCCTGCTGAGATAACTCAAATCACAGGCCCTCGTTCTTACAGGGTGCAAACAGAGGATGGACTCCTCTGGAGCAGGCACATTGATCAACTTAGATCCAGGTTCTCTCAGGAACATCGCACTTGTTCCTCTCTAGTTCCCTCACCTAATGTCAATTCTAGGGGGGAAGGGGAGGAACAGGAGGAAAATCAGCAAGCAAGAATCCACCCCATGTGTAATGAGCCATTACGACAGGAATCATCCCAAAACCTGTCACAATGCCAGATTCCATCCTTAGAAGTGGAAGATTGTACATCACTACCTGACTTGGGTGCTGACATTGGGCTGGAGATGGGTTGGGAGGAGAGACCAGATTCTAACAAACAGGGTCTTCTTTCACAGGGAGTCCCAGAAGGGAAATGTCAGCAGACACATTTCCTCTCTCACTGGGTGAGAATGTTAAAACTTCTGAACCACGAAGGTCTCAACGTACACGTAAGAGCCCCACCTATTTAAAAGAATACATTAGATAGGTTGGGGTTTGGTATGGACTGAACCTAGTGGGGAGGGGTGTTATGTATGTAGGTTTGAATGTTATTGGTTTAGTTTGAATTGTTCTTGTAAAATGTCAGAAATGATTGGTTTAAAAAGTGCAGGAAAACCCTGCACTCTGATTGGCTGGCAACTACGGCTGCTGGCTATAAGTAGCAGCCGTAGCCCAGCCAAGTCGGGTCCATTCGAGCTGTAGTCATTAAATAAACTCTTCACTGAAGCTCTTCGCGTCTGACTCTTCATGCAAACTTAACACATCTGTTATAGAAGACACATCCATTATAAAAATGCACTTAGCAAATTCAGTTTGTATTAAGGCAACTAGGAGTGGGAGAAACAACGTAGCTGAACAATTTCCAATAACTGTAATTCAATGCAGCTTTCTGAGAAATATTTTTCTACCACTTCAAGGATTCTGAAAAACTTGTTTTTCCTGAAAAGATTACAGGTAGATTTTTTTTTCTTTAGAAAAAAGGAGAAAGCCTCTGAGCAGACATAAGTATTATCTTAATGTTAAAATTACACATAACAAGAATTTCTGCATAATTGAACAAAGAGAAAATAATACTTTATTCAGTATTAATAAAGATGACAAGCATTTCAGAAGATGGATGTATCATCAATTATTACGTCTAAACTGGATTTTTTCTGTCACTTCAATCCACCACTTTCATGGAATTTATTTTAAGTATAGCCCACCAGAAAAAAAACCTCTCCAGATATAATTCAAAGAATGTGACATTAAAAGAAACTTAGCCAAAGTTTTTAAAAAAAGGTTGTCAAACATTGAAAGAAATTAAATATGAATCAGGATTAGGCATGAAGGGCATATAATAGAAATGTTTAGCATTTTATTATTATATCAAAGGAAAATAATGTGGAAAGAATAAAGCCAAATTAGTACAAAAAGCAGTTAGGACATTCAGAAAGGTAAGATGAGGAAACTAATAAGGAGCTAAATATAGTCCTTTCCCTAATAATTTAGTAAATAAAATAGAAATATGTGTGTATTCATAAGAATAGAATACAGAATTGACAAATTTCAATTCTGGAAAGAACCTTGTAGATCAGTGGTGGTTAACCTTTTCAGCACCGAGTGCCGAAACGGGAGCGTGCGCACGCCGAAAAGGCACCAAGTGCTGATACACACATGCACTGGAAACAGGAAGAGCAGCTCCCGGCACATGCAGGCGTGCTGGCCACCTGGTCTTCCAGTTTGTATTATGCATGCGCACATGAAGATCAGCTGGCTGGCATGCACATGCGCGCCGGGGAGCTGCTCTTCCAGTTCCAGCAGGCGCTCCCACATGCACGAACATCAGCTGGCCAGCATGCGTGCACTGGAAACCGGAAGAGTAATGGGTGATGGCTGGCGTGCCCAGAGTGATGCCACTTCCTCTGTGTGCCACTTCCAGCACGCGTACCGTAGGTTTGCCATCACGGTTGTAGGCCTTCTACTCTAACCACCTGCTGAAGCAGGCGGCCCTATACCATTCCAGACAAATGGTTGTCCAGTCTCATCTTAAAAGCCTCCAGATATGAGAAGATACACAACAACAGATATGAGAACGTCCAGGCATCTTGCAGCAGGCCCATATTGCCATTTTTCCAGGTAGTCCTCAACTTACAACCATTCATTTTGTGATCAAATTTACATCACTGCTCAGCAAGAATTCCCTGTATAGACACTGAACACAAGCCAGAATTATGGCAGGCATGTTATGGTGCAAACAATGCAAATTAAATCAATTTTTACAGTAACATCAAAATGTTTGTGACATCGCTTTTAAATATTAAAAAGATTAAAAAGATTGTCCATCTTAGGAAACAGAGCTCTATGTAGCTCATAACCATAAATAGGATGGATGGATGGATGGATGGATGGATGGATGGATGGAAGAATGGATGCATAGCCCAAAACATCCCACCTACCAATGCTCCCAACATCTCAATTGGGCCTTATCAGGTCATCTAGTTCATATTTTACACCATATAAACTCATTTTTATGAGACCTGTTAAAAATAGGAATTTCCTGAAAACAAAAATGACAGTGACAGGTTTTGATTTTGATTTTCCAAAATTTGTTGAGTTACAAGTTTTTTTTTCCTTCTTTTAGATGGCTTTTTTACAGGAATAGGTGACTTCATTCTTTCTTCTTTTCCTGCCCTGGCAGTTTAGAAAGCTGTTTTGTTTTATGGATTTTTTGTGTGTGTGGATGTGGGGTTTTTTTTTAACCTAAAGGTAAAAAAGAGACACATCCTTCAGAAAAAAAGTGACTCTAGAGGCACATAAAATACTGACTAGAGATTCAATTTCAATTTATACACATAAGTGCTGCTAAAAAAAGGACTGCAGCGAATAAACTTTTTGTCTCAATATTTCCCCTATACTTTTGGCATTCTTAAATAATTGATGATGCTACTTTGAACTTCTATTGTCTTATACAATGATTCTACATTTGGGATTATGGCCTATGTATTCAACCTGTCTAGTAATGAATAAAGCTATGTACCCTTTGGTATATATGTAATCACGGGCATTTGTTCCTATGTCTAAAGAACTATGTACCCAATTCCTCAAGAATTATGAGATGTCCCATCTATTTGATTAATTGTGATATAGCTTTTATAGTAATCTTTTGCTTGAGGCAAGGCACATGTGACTTGATGGTGAGCTCCTGATACAAAGTCCAGTTTTTCAGGCTTACTCCTTACTACCAGGTGTTATTTATTTTGAAAGACATCAAAATAGGACACATAATTTCATAAATATTCTTAACTGTTGATAAGAATCAGTAGGAATACTCCACTGAATGAAGTAGAAAGATAACTATAGATCTGGTTTTCTCAATATTGCTACTGAGCCCGTATAAAAATAGATACAACACGGGGAAAAAACTCTTACTTGAAGAAAACTATTTTGCAACCAATGGAGTTCTTTCTATTCATTTATCTTGGTGAGCTAGAGGTTATACATCTGAATAAATAATAAGGCATATGTGATGAGAACCAATATTAATTCACTGAAAATATAATTATTCAGAATGATTTTTAAGCTGAATTCCATGTGCTCAGATATGATTGCTGTCTCTCCCTGAAGCTTTGGCTTTCTAGGTCTGATGTCCACATGTTTGTCTTTTTGATCTGTGTTTGCCTGCAAAAAAACCTCATATCTTTAGCCAAGTAAAGAGAGGAGGGCTCTTCTACAGAAATCATATATTGTCTTGGAGATAACTGGCTCTTAATCATGGCACATATCCAGTCCTGCTTTAGAAATATGTTTTCCATTATGTCTCAAAAAGACATAACAAAATTAATTATTCATGGTACATATTAATCATCCAACATACTTTGAAAACTAGGCTGTGATCATCAAATACAAATATCGAAACTACAATGCAAAAATAACATCTGCTACAGTTGATATAATATCCAAATTTCTAATGCAACATCTCCTGTGCAGAGGTATCTAGAATAATCCTGTAATGGGATGTCTGACTGTCACCTTTTTGGCTGTTAAATGGTAGTTTTCAGGATGGTAATAAAAAATACAGGAGAATGTCAATGGGCTTAAAATGGGGAGGAAATAGAGATGAACATCAATCTTATCTCCAATACTCCATGCACATTAACTCTACTTAAACACCACTTATAAGCCTCCCTGCACTTGAGTAACTTATGTTTGACCTTCATACTCACTGGCAGATATCAATGTAAATCTGAACTGAACTGAAATATGCATGTCAAATTTTTAAAGCTGGATTAGTGAGGGTTTTTTTATTGGGTTGATTGCATTGTGAAAGAAGTGGCAACTTTACAACCTGTAGCATACACATGTGTAACAGCAAATGTAATAGTAAACAATCCACTGTTGAATCTATACACATAAATCTAATAGTTAAATTTATATAATTAATTTTGATGAGAAGTAAATAGTTAAGTGTTATATTAACTTACTTTTTAAATGATATAAGTCAAATGTGACATTGTTTGGCATAGAGCAGTTTACTGCATCATAATCAAGATATGTGGAAATGCAGATAAATTACTATGTTTATCCTAGAAATGTGTCCTATTGAGTATTTCCTGAGTAATCATGTGGAGAATTATCTATTTACCAGTGCACTTATCATAGGCATAAATGTCAGCATATATATTTGGTGTATTGCGTATAAAACTGAAGGTTTATTGAGGAAACAATATAACACAATTCTATTACTTCTAACAGCTCGATACCTGTTATCTTATAATCGCTTGACAAAATAAAATAAATAAATAAATAAATAAAATGATATTTACTGCTGTTGAAAATATTTGATTGATCTCCAAGGATTCCAGACACAATTTGCTTTTATGGAAGTTCCTTAATTTCTTTTGGCAATGCTTAAAATCCAGTGTTAAGTTCATGACAAGCATAAGGTTAACAGAATTCATGTTGTTGACAGATATAATAATACCCTTAAAGTTCTAAAGGAAGATAGACAAGGAATTAAAAAGAAACATGAATCACAAATCACATGAATCACAAAGTTACTCAAATCAAGAAAGAAACTAAAGGCAATTGAGAAAAATAAAATTCAGTTTTTGAAGTGAATTTAAACATTTTATCTTGTAGTAAATGTAAGGATTTCTAATAATACAGTTCCAGATTGTTATATGGTTTATTGGTTGCAAAATTGAATGAAGAGATTTTTAACATTTGTTTAATTACTGCCCTACCTATCTATTTCTGGGGTTTATAATATATGCTACTTCCATCCAGTAGAATTCTGAGTGGCTTATGCTTCAGGAAAATTGAATCCTTAATATGGCAGTTCCAAACTTTTTTGGTTTCATATATTTTGAAAACCTTTGTTCACTACCAGCAAAGCTAAGAGTGAGCAACTGAGTACTTATTGTTATCATAGCTGAACCCATTGCTACACGGTCACCAAAGAAGACCTAAATCATTATTTTAGACAAAATATTCAAAATATTGTCAGATTACCCAATCTCATTAAGTTTGTTATACCTATGTGAAATTTTGCAAATTTATAAGTAAAAACTTAAAGTATATATATATATATATATTTGTTTTCGTAGATTTTCGGTAGTGAGAATTTGGCAGCGTTCGATGAAATCTCATCCGTCATCTTCAGGCTGGTGTCTTCAGCTTCGTTCTCCTGGGAGAAGTGTGTGATCGTGGCTGTTTTTCCCTTTTAAACTCTAGAGTTGGATGTGTTGTTACTTTTGATTGGTTTGTGGAGTTGATGTATGCAGATTGGATGGCTTTTTCCTGAGACCCTGTGTGGCTGAGGTGCTGGAGGTGTGTCTCTCAGCCTTTGTGTTGTAACGACCTGGTAATGGGCTGTGTGATGACCTTCTGAGTTCTATTGTTGTGATGTCCTGGTGTGGTGCTGTAATCTCCTGGGTCGTTGTCTGTGCTGCAACCTCCTGATGTTTTGTGTTGTGATCTCCTGAGTTCTGTGATGTAGTATCCTGGGTGGAAGGCTGTGATGTGGCATTCTGGGCCTTGGTTTGGCTCGAGTTTGAGGTCTGGCTATGTGTTTATAAGCGTGTGTCAGTTTGCTTAGTTTGGGGGTTGGAGGGGGTGTAGCAGCTGGTGTTGCAGCCATGGTCTGGTTTCTGGATGGTGGTTGCCTTTCATCTGTGGCGTGGGCTTGGGTTTGAGTCTGGTGAAGGAGATTGGTGGTGGCATCATGTGTTATTTTGGGTCGGTGTTGGTTTTGTGGCTGGGACTGTTTGTTGATTAGGGAGTTTCAATGTCTGGTACGGAAGTATCAACCAAACGAGTCCCAGCCAAAAACCAACACCGACCCAAAATAACACATGATGCCACCACCAATCTCCTTCACCAGACTCAAACCCAAGCCCACGCCACAGATGAAAGGCAACCACCATCCAGAAACCAGACCATGGCTGCAACACCAGCTGCTACACCCTCCAACCCCCAAACTAAGCAAACTGACACACGCTATAAACACATAGCCAGACCTCAAACTCGAGCCAAACCAAGGCCCAGAATGCCACATCACAGCCTTCCACCCAGGATACTACATCACAGAACTCAGGAGATCACAACACAAAACATCAGGAGGTTGCAGCACAGACAACGCACCCAGGAGATTACAGCACCACACCCAGGACATCACAACAATAGAACTCAGAAGGTCATCACACAGCCCATTACCCAGGTCGTTACAACACAAAAGGCTGAGAGACACACCTCCAGCACCTCAGCCACACAGGGTCTCAGGAAAAGCCATCCAATCTGCATACATCAACTCCACAAACCAATCAAAAAGTAACAACACATCCAACTCTAGAGTTTAAAAGGGAAAACAGCCACGATCACACACTTCTCCCAGGAGAACGAAGCTGAAGACACCAGCCTGAAGATGACGGATGAGATTTCACAAACGCTGCCAAGGTATTCTCAACTTACACGGACAAGACCAATACACCAAGACCTACATATATATATATATATATATATATATATATATTACACAAGAATAACAATTTTACTGGATTTCAGTAAACCTCACAGAAAATGCCTAAATTATCTAAGACTTTAATGTTCTCATGTGAGATCCTTTGTGAAATGAAATTATGAATATGGCTTCAACTGCAGCCAAAATTCTCCACTTTGTTCATATGCATAAAAAATGGTAGCATTTTGCAAAATATTCTAGCCGGGCCCTCAAGTAAGGCATCTTCAGATTTTGTTTTCCAGAGAATATATGATCCACTATGCATGGTGAAATCATGGCTTGTTCTATTTCCCCCATGTCTTCCTTTTAAAGAATGTAAAACTCTGTAAAGTTAGATGTTGTCATTAATTAACTAGAAAATTTGAATTAGTTTTAAGTGCAAACTACAATACAAAACATTTTGCTTCATTTTAAACCAAGAAACTTAGGGTAAACTGGAAAGCAAATAAAGTTGAAAGTTATTTTTCCACACCTAGATGTATATTTTTCTGAAAATATATATTATATTGTCAGCATTTCAAAACATTCCCATATCTACTTCAAATCAATTTGTTTTTTGTATATATTGCACCTGGGAAAAATGATGAATAGTTTGTACAAAAATTGCTAATAATCAATTATCAGCTGATGTTAATAAGAACACAATCAAATCACCTATCATATTTTTCCCCCATTCATTTCAGTAGAAGGTCAACAGTTGATACAGTGGTTAAGCTATTGAACTGGGAGATGGGTACTCAAGTTCATGCTCACAGAAGCTATGGCTTTAGGCCACTCAGCCTCTTAGCCTCATTCTTGTACAGAAAAATAAGACGAGCTATGCAGCACTCAATCCATGCAGTACATCAAAAAAAAACAAATAATTAAAAAATCGTCAGCTTGTATATAACCCTCTCCCACCACTTACAAACCATATTCATACACAGTACTTGGGTTCACATACCACAATCTTAATAAAACACATTTGCACTATACTGAAACAAATAAGCAAACAAACAAGTCTAGTATGATTCAAAAAAAATGGCCTGGCTTATGCAACTTTAGACCACTGGCTGGATTTTCCATAGCATGCTACTGAATCTACCAATCTACCAATTATTTTCCTGTTCTAAGGTAGGACTCAGCCTTGAAGCTTAAAGTCTCAATATACATGGTGTAACATCTGAGACAATGATTCAAAATTCTGATTTCCTGGGAATTCTTGATATCCTCAAATACAGCAATAGCAATAGCACTTAGACTTATATACCACTTTACAGAGCTTGACAGCCCTCTCTAAGTGGTGTACAGAGTCAGCATATTGCCCCCAACAATCTGGGTCCTCAGTTTACTACCCTCGGAAGGATGGAAGGCTAAGTCAGCCTTGAACCTGGTGAGATTCAAACTGCCAAATTTCAGACAGCCATTAGTCAGCAAAAGTAGTACTGCAATCTAATCACTGTGCCACCTCGGGTCCTAAATATGTCAGATAAGCTGATATGGTTCAATTACATTACATAAGTTTAATATCTCATTATATATGCCTTTAATTCAAATCAAATTTAATTCTTGCCATGGTCCTATCACTCATTTGAAGTTATTCTTCCCACTACCTCTCTCTAAAAAGACAAGGCTGACTCGAGCTTGAAGAAGATGGTGCATCAATGCTTTATGTTATATTACGTAATTAGGCCAATAAAAAAGATGTAATTACATAGTTAATCTATACAGTGCCTTCCATAATGGGATTGGAAACCATGGGATTCAAATGACTGTTGTTTTGTGATGTTTACTGAAAAGTCTCTTGAATTGCTGTTCCATTACCATACTGCTTACAAAAGAAATAAATTATGTGTCCGACACTTGCAATACAGTTATGCAATGTTTATCCTTAGTATAGCTGGGTATATGTGCATTTAACATATGATAGTAATACTTGATCAACTGCTTTTCCCAAAATTATTTCATCCATTTATTTTTTAAAAATATGAATCTTAGCAGTAAATCATCCAAGCTATAGTTCAATTGAAAAGTCAATATTGAATTCAATCTCTCTTAGGTATTATGTATGCAAATTTATTTATATTCTCAGAGAAATGTAAGGAAACAGGTTATACTAAAAGAAGATGTCTCTGGTAAGCTTTTTTTTCCAATTTAATACAAGATTGCAATCTATTACTTTTTGAATCCTTTCCTTTTACTGTTCAAAATATAAACAGAATATCCTGTTACTATAGTGTTGTGTTAATCTGAAACCACAGGTAGCCCAGATATCACACACAAAAAGAGGTTTGCTTTATTTTGTTTCATCTGTATAGTGGTTTGATCAAATTAGCTGAAGGGATATATACTGTAATTTCATCAGCATGCTATAAATAAGTGAAAGTACATTGGTTGCAATGATTCAAATTTACCTTAATTATTTATACAGCTGTCTTGAGTGTTTGTGTATGTCTGTGCTTGAGCAGGAGAGTCTATTCCAAATAGTAGTCTCTACCTAGCATCGAACTGACAGCTTCCTGATTGTGAGTCAAGAGCTCCACCTTAACTGAGTGATTGGATTGTATGCCATAAAGTTGGTGATCAGCCTTGGCTATATAGATTTTTTTTCCAGAATATTCTGTCCCCAGCTGGTCCCTCAGATCGTCTAAAGTCCACCCATTGCCTCTGTAACTGAATCTCTCCATAGAACTGCTGGTCTTTGGAGATTGTGTTGGTAAAGAAGCTCTCAGGCAGGCCATCTTGCTTTAACTTCTCATAGCAGAGAGATACAAATATTATATTGTGTGTCATGTTTCCACATACAGGATTTTACATAATTTCCCCTGTTGGAAGGAGGAAGAAGGTTCTTTTTTCATACAGGGCATATCCTGTGCAGTATTTTTCAGTTACTAGTGCCTCCCAGTGGTCAATATAGCTGTTAGCAATGAAGAATTCATTTGATTGACAGAAACCTTCTACTGCTTCATTTTGGTTTTGTAGATTCACCTCCTTAATATTTTACAACTTGCCATTCTAAATGACAACTACAATAAGCGTATATTGCTTGCACATGCTGTCTTCTACATCAGTGGTTGAAATATAAATTTGGATAATTGTCATATCAAACACTTATCTATAAATTATAATTAATATTATTTGGTAATTGAATGCTGCATACCAAAATTTTATCCTAAATATAATCCTGTCTGTCTTCATTTCAGCCACATTCTTTTTTTATGCCCCTAGTAGTGAATAGTATGCTCTTCTACTTTAAATGTGTAATTCTAGTAATTTTGATTTATCTGTCAGCTTGTTGTTGATTTACATCATTTTTCATTCTACTGAACTTTCCAGATTCGTGCTTATTTGGTTTCAGGCTCCCACTGTAATTCTGCTTTTGAAGAAAAAGCAAGTAATTTTGACCATACACATTTTCAGTGCAGATCATTGTTCAGCACATTAAAAAATATTCTCCAGAGACAAAACCACTTGCAGGAGTCAGTTTAACTGTAAGTGTTTCCTCATTATAATATCATTAAGTTCTGAATCAACCAGTCATTCTGACTGAAGAAGAAAACTCATATAAAGAAAGAGGCGGTGGTGAGGCCCTCCTGTTGAACAACTTTGTCCGGTCTCCAACCTTCGCTTTTTAGCGAAGGTTGTTGAGAGTGGTGGCTCAGCAATTGCCACTTTTCCTGGAGGAAGCGGACTACCTGGATCCGTACCAATCGGGCTTCGCCCGGTACAGCACAGAGACAGCATTGGTCGCGCTGATTGATGATCTCACTAGGGCACGGACAGGGGCTTGTCCTCTGTCCTGGTCCTAGATCTCTCAGCGGCCAATACCATCAACCATGGTATCCTATTGCACGCCTCCAGGGGTTGGGAGTGGGAGGCACTGTTTTACAGTGGTTCTCCTCCTACCTCTCTCGGGCGCTCGCAAACAGTGTTGGCAGGGGCAGAGGGTTGACTCCAAAGCACCTCACTTGTGGGTGCCGCAGGGTTGGTCCTCTCACCCTCCTCTTCAACATTTATATGAAGCCGCTACGCAGATCATACGGTGCTTTGGGGTGTTATCATCAGTATGCTGATGATACTCCATACATTTCCCAAGGCCACATCAGTGATGCTCTCTCTGTGATGTCCCGTTGTCTGGCAGCGGTGCGG